>CM022485.1:5008444-5061714 GCA_011952105.1 Coreoperca whiteheadi
GGGGGGGGGGTTGTGATGGGGAGGAGAGAGGAGGGAGAAGGCAAATGTTTGCAGGTTCCATATTGTTACTGTATGAAGAACATGCAACTCATGTGTATACACTCTGAATGAATATCTCACACCGTCACTCTTTTTGTCTCTCAAGCATGTCTAACTTTACGTTTCTTTTCTCTGTCTTGCTGGCCCTCCTTTGATAACAGGACAGGCACTAACATCTAATAGCCCTTTTCCACTGCAGGAACATAACATAGCATAATGTGTAGACATTGTCACAGGTTCTGCTTGTGTTTTCACTGACCCCCGCCTGCTTGTGAGTCTAGTCCCTGGAACTACATTTGGTCCCATCAAGCAACTACACTACTATGGAAAATGGGATTGACTAAAATAAGTGCGTAAACAATGGCAGCCCCGAACCTGGGACATTTAAAGTAGATGTCTCAAACCATTTTATTTAACTGACTGTATGGAAACTGAATCCAATCGAATTGAGTCAGCAGATCAGTATTTATATCCAGCCCTGCGGTTTGGTGCACGAAGGTGCTACACTGAAAGGCCCATTGCAGCATTTTTGATCATTTATTGAGCTTTTTTTCCCCCATTATCAGGCAGAGTGAGAGATTAGGAGCGAGCCACCTGGATGCCTCAGTCCAGTTTGTGGTCAAGCACTGAAAGTATCAGCTGTGGAGCACAGGGCTGGAATCATTGTGTCCTGTATAAAGCATCACAGCAGCTGGCAGAGCAGACTGCAGTCGTCTGTTTTCATATCGTACAGACCAGGGACAGTGATTTCTCCGAAGCCATCTGTCTTTGTCTGCTAGTGTTCACCGAGAGCTGTGCAGGCGATGATTCCCTTCGCCCACAGGTTGACTTATTTACGCTGAAAGAGGTTCCTGCTTTCTCAGCTAGTGTCTTGGTTGACTCTACATGTTAGGTGTGACAGAGAAAATAACACACAACCGTGATAAGTTGGATGCACATATCCACCACCTCTTCCCCTCCCTGCATCCTCCTGTTAGTTTATTGTGTGAGTGTATCCATCAATCCATCCGTCATTCTCCCACCAGCCATCTGCTAGCCGGCCCAGACAGGGTCAGAGGGGATGTGTTGCCACATGTCGGCCCTCAGCCTGCAGCAGCACGAAGGTTGGCTGAGTCCTTATCGACGAGCCTCAGCATGGTCAAGCAGCAGGAGAGGTCGCGACAAAAATATGTGTTCTCTCACTTGATTGTGTACTGCACTTAATACCAGTGTGTTGTTTTGAAAAAGCATTAAAAAAATGAGAATGTGAATGAAAACGAGGATTTATAGGATTTGTTGTAATTCGTTAAAGAGAAATTCTTTTACATGCTCAAGAGTTGAATATGAGATATCATCACGTAGTTGGGAGGCAGTGAATGAAGAACTGGCTAACTTGTTTAGACTAAGGAGTCCAAATAAAATGCCCCCACGTTTTTTCCACAAATGTATCATTTCATTCATACAAACCCTTTGTTATATTGGTTCCATTGTCTTCCTCATATGTAAGTCGCTTTGGATAAAACCGTCTGCGAAATGACTAAATGTAACTAGTTTCTAGAGCAAGTATTCTAGGTTGGTTGGCAGGCATGCCTGGATAAAAGACAGTTACAATATTTCAGGCCGTGACAGTTTTACCTGTCTACCAGGTAAAACCTTTTTAAACCTTTAGTCCGCGCCCAAATGTGACCCCTTCATGCTTCATTTTCGGGCAAATGTACTCTGATTAGCTGAGGGTGTTGAGGTGTGTGCTTGTTCTGGGCAGCTTCTAGGTGTGAATATATATGTCCGTGTATGAATATGGAGCAGGACAGTGGAGATGTCAGCAGCACATTACTTTGCTGGTTAAAGTAAAATCACCAGATGACACAAGACAATTCAAACAATGGGCCAAGCCTGCGAGGAAGATCTGAGACCTCCCATGTTTGTCTGTGTGTGTGTGTGTGTGTGTGTGTGTGTGTGTGTGTGGTGGGAGGTGGTGGTGTGGGGGGGGGGTGCCTGCTGTAATGTGCTGCACCAGGTGTGTGAGAGAAAGAAGACACTGAAGTGTTTTGTCAGTCAGCGTTAGGAGCTCTCTCACATCAAAGAGAGACCTCCATCACATTTACACCGTCTGTCTTGGACACGTGGGGCGACTCTGAGCTGTTTGGGCACCTTGTGCACTAGAAGACTTTTTAAAAATGATGCTTTCGCTCTAGTTTCCTGGATACCCACATATCATGTAGAGCCAGTGTAGCACAAGACGCGGCTAGGTTGATGGAGTGTACCATCATAGGTTGGCTTTGCTACCTAGCAGGCGGTCAGCAGTGCTAGCCAGAGCGGCTCTCCCCTGCTGCGCGGCTAGAGGGGAATCGTGGTCAAACGTAAAGCGTGGAACAAGGCCATACGGACCCCGAAAAGGATCTGAAAACTTGCCAATTAATAGGCCATTCAGTTTAGGAGCTGAGCGATTTTGTGGATCCTCGAAAAAAAAAAAGAAAGCGCAAGCAGCTACACCTTCTACTATCCTTCCTACTTTGGAGGAATCACTACACGTCTTAACTGACTCAAATGTCTGTCACACCGTAACACGTTAAAAAACACACATCTGTTGTCCGCTGCACATGATGGATTACAATAACCAAGAAATGTACCTGAGATTTTTAATCACATTTGCAAAAATAAAATGTTCCGTCTCATAAATTTACGCTGCTGGTCTATCTCTCTACCAGTAGCAGAAGAGGGAACTGAGTCAGGGTGTCTGACTCAGGAAGAGCGAATGACACCCAGAGAGAGGAGGAGGGGGGGGTAAGATAGAAGTACATAAAAAGAGGAGTAAAGCATGTCCTGTTCATACAGACGACAAGCCGGACAGACACACAGAGCTGTGTCAGGGATGTAAGAGGGCAGGAGAGTCTTCAAACGGCCTGGCTATATTTACCCACTCCACTTCGTCTTTGTGACAGAGTGCATTCGTCTTTTGGTCTGCTGGAAGTTTATGGAGCTCTCGCTGTTTGTTTAGCCCTGTTAGTTGTCTTTATCAAGGTGACAGCCCCCCCCCCTCCCCCCATGGCAGAGTATGGCGGCCTCAGGGTGCCAAGCAGGAGCTACAGCCGCTTCTCCTGCAAAAACTACAAAGTGGTAAGAAACCAGAGAGGCTCGGGAGGGGTTAACGCAGTGAAGGCTTTAGAGTTCACGGGCTGTTAGGGTGGAAAGAGTGCCTTTTTGCTTGGACGATCCACCTGTTGATGAAAGAATTTTACTTTGCAGTAATTTGTTAATTTTGGAACCTGACGGCAGCCATTGAAGTGACACGGGAGGAAACCATTCACAGATGTGTGAGAGAAGTGTTTGTATCTACCACAGACATTCACTGAGGGGACTTATGAGAGAAAGAGGGTTAAGAGGAAGGGCCAGCTTGAAATAGAAACGCCAGGGGTAGAGCCAGATCTCCAGGAGCAGCAGGGAATTATTTTAGAAGCCCCCAGACAGAGGCAGGTACCAGACACTGTCAGTTGAACAAATGAATGAAAGCTTACTATTGGGATTTGGTTCTACCCTCATAAACCCCTGGATGTCCTAAACATGGTCCGTGGACGAGGCCTTCATCTTAGCTGGCTCTGTTCTTGACGTTAAAAGGTAGATTTCCTTTGAAAAGGTAGAAGAAAGCCCTGTTATCAGAGCGATGCCTTTTGTAGACTCAGCGCTCGGTTCAGTGCCATTACCTGAATTATACCGAGAGCTGTTTAAAACCTGGCTGCCTATGAAAGCTTCTCATGAGAGATAGCACTTTATTGCAGCTTTGGCCCTGCTGTGTTCTCTTTCTAGTTCTTGCTTATGTCGGTAGATTAGCGCATAATGGCGTGTTAAGTGCAGCGCTTTTCAGGTCGCTTACTGAACCTTGAAAGTAATAAGGCTAATAGTCCCGAAAGTTATCAACATAATTGTTTCTGGAAAGCCCTGCGCCGTCGACGTATGTGAGAACTGTGCTTCGATGGACCGACCCGAGGTGTCGTGCGCTCCTGTTGTCATGTGAAAATGTGTAAAGTGGCCGTTGGTTTGCGATTTTAATGCGTGAACTTCAATGGAAAGACTAAATGGTCCTCAACCACATCATCCACAAGCAGCTCAGTTATGAACGAGTTTCAAAGCCCGCTGGACGATTCAAAAATGCACCACCTCATCATCATCATCATCGAGCTAAAAATACACTGACCCACGGTGCTGTGCAACACATTTAACACATTGCTGCTGTCACGTGAAAATTAGTGGCTCCTGTTTTTGTGATTTTTCACCTAAATGAAGAGTTTAAGAGTTCAACGTGTTGAGCAAAAAAGTTTTGTGGTAATTTAATTAATACTGTGGTAATAGTAAAACAGTCATGTTTAAAATCCTGGAATGTCCTGTTTGTGGGTATTCCGTAGCTGCAAGCATGTATAGCCATAAAGTTTAATGCACTTTTTTTGCACTTAGATCTTACGAATTGTCTTTATAATTGACTCAATCTCTCTAATTGACTTTAAATGTAAAGTTGGTGCCTTCCGCCATGCTGTTCATCTGTGTGCTGCTAACAAGCTCCATGAACCGAATACTTAGTGTTAGGTACTAGATTAGAAAATGGTCATTTGGAGGAGCCTGAGGACGAGCGCTCCATGAGAAGACAAGAAAGTCTTACTCACGCTCATCGTAGTTAAAAGGAACTTCATCCGTGCAGATCGAGGCTTGCAAATGTATTTGACTGAATGTGATTATTTTTACATGGGGAACTGTTGGCCATTTTTTTTGGAGATTTGGCAAGCGTTCTCCCTGTTAGACCGATTTTTGTTTGGTTTTTTTTGCCCAAAAATGAGGGGTTCTGAAAAAAGGCAAGATTTCCAAACCCCACACGACAAATAAATAAAAAAAAAACTCCTCCAACATTAACCTAAAAACTAAGGTGGTAAACGTGTAAAGTATTTCACTCAGCCACAACTGTGCAATTAGTGCTTAGCAAGCAGGTTATCACTTCAAGTTAGTGTCAGTGCAAACAGCAACAGAGATGAAAGAGCAAAGTGATGCGACACACAAACTCGTGAACACACACATGGCCACAAGAAGTACACATCTGCTTAGTTCCCCCTACTGTATAATCAGCCTCCTTCATGAAACGCCGTGAGATTTGCTAAACTTAAGCCTCTGTACCTGCAGCCGAGCCGTCCGGCCAAAACAGAAAACTCCCTTTTTTCACCCTTTCCTCGTCAGAAGGTCCCCTTCAACTCAAGGGCACTCTCCCAGTGTGGTGCCCTGGCTGCCCTCGCCCTCTCTCCACCCAGGCTGACCCAGCGCTGCGGGGATGGCCTGTATGCGTCATGCCCTTCTGTAGGCATCGCACACCAGCCTGGTGACTCAGCAAGCCGGGGCGGCGGGGATGCTGCATGTGAAGCAGATTTGTGTGTTTGCGTGAGGGGGAAAAAAAGGCACAGCTGTCTAAATGAGCGACTCATCGCTGCTTGTCACAGCCTTCGAAAACTGACTCTGTGTCATTTCTGAAGGCATAAATTGGACATTATTACTGTATGTGAGCATGCACATGGGTCGAGGCTTTCATGCAAAGCGTGCTTGTGAACTAACAAATCACGGTCGGTTCTTTGAAGGGACTTCTGTTTGATTAAATGTCAAGATGTCGATTTACAGCCTTAGCCCACTGTGTGTACAGTGGTAGAGTACAGTGTTAGAGGGGATGGGCAACTCTAGGCTATTTATTATTCTTTTATTTGGATCCCCATTAGTTTCCAGTGTTTGCTAGTCTCCCTGGGGTCCACACAAACTAAAAACATATAAATAAACAGCTAACTAGAAATCACACCGTAAAAATGAAACAAGAACAAGGAAAACTAACCAAGCATAAACACAAATGAAAAGATAAAATTATATCGATCCAGTTCTTTGGATATGAAAGGAAAAGTTGACTGTTGTCTGTCTTCTTCTTCTTCTTCTTTTCCTTTCGGCTGTTCCCTTTCAGGGGTCGCCACAGCGAATCATGCGCCTCCATCTAACCCTGTCCTCTGCATCCTCTTCACTCACACCAATTAACTTCATGTCCTCTCTCACTACATCCATAAATCTCCTCTTTGGTCTTCCTCTAGACCTCCTGCCTGGCAGCTCCAACCTCAGCATCCTTCTACCAATATATTCACAGTCTCTCCTCTGAACGTGTCCAAACCACCTCAATCTGGCCTCTCTGGCTTTATCTCCGAAACATCTAACATGAGCTGTCCCTCTGATGTACTCGTTCCTGATCCTGTCCATCCTCGTCACTCCCAAAGAGAACCTCAACATCTTAAGCTCTGCCACCTCCAGCTCTGCCTCTTGTCTTTTCTTCAGTGCCACTGTCTCTAAGCTGTACAACATCGCTGGTCTCACCGCCGTCTTGAACACCTTTCCTTTCATTCTTGCTGATACTCTTTTATCACACAACACCCCTGACACTTTTCTCCACCCGTTCCAACCTGCTTGCACTCGCCTCTTCACCTCTTTTCCACAGTCTCCGTTGCTCTGAACCGTTGACCCTAAGTACTTAAAGTCCTGCACCTTCTTCACCTCTGCTCCCTGTAACCTCACCGTTCCACCTGGGTCCCTCTCATTGACACACATGTATTCTGTCTTACTGCGGCTAAGCTTCATTCCTCTGTTTTCCAAAGCAGACCTCCATCTCTCTAGATTCTCCTCCACCTGCTCCCTGCTCTCACTACAAATCACAATGTCATCCGCAAACATCATAGTCCATGGAGATTCCTGTCTAACCTCATCCGTCAGCCTGTCCATCACCAGAGCAAACAAGAAGGGGCTCAGAGCCGATCCTTGATGCAGACCCACCTCCACCTTGAACTCCTCTGTCACACCTACAGCACACCTCACCACGGTCTTACAGCTCTCATACATGTCCTGCACCACTCTAACATACTTCTCTGCCACTCCAGATTTCCTCATACAATACCACAGCTCCTCTCTCGGCACCCTGTCATACGCTTTCTCTAAATCTACAAAGACACAATGCAACTCCTTATGACCTTCTCTGTACTTCTCCATCAGCATCCTCAAAGCAAACACTGCATCTGTTGTGCTCTTTCTAGGCATGAAACCATATTGCTGCTCACAAATGCTCACCTCTGCCCTTAGCCTAGCTTCCACTACTCTTTCCCACAACTTCATTGTATGACTCATCAGCTTTATTCCTCTGTAGTTGCCACAGCTCTGCACATCTCCCTTGTTCTTGAAAATTGGCACCAGTACACTTCTCCTCCATTCCTCGGGCATCCTCTCACTCTCCAAGATCTTGTTAAACAAACTAGTCAGAAACTCTACTGCCACCTCTCCTAGACACTTCCATACCTCCACAGGTATGTCATCAGGACCAACTGCCTTTCCACTCTTCATCCTCTTCAACGTCCTCCTCACTTCACTCTTGCTAATCTTTGCCACTTCCTGCTCCACACCAGTCACCTCTTCTACTCTTCGTTCCCTTTCATTTTCCTCATTCATCAACTCTTCAAAGTACTCCTTCCATCTTCCCATCACACTCCTGGCACCTGTCAATACATTTCCATCCTTATCTTTAATCACCCTAACCTGCTGCACATCCTTCCCATCTCTATCTCTTTGTCTGGCCAACCTGTACAAATCCACCTCTCCCTCTTTAGTGTCCAACCTAGCATACAAGTCCTCATATGCTCTTTGTTTGGCCTTTGCCACCTCTACCTTCACCTTACGCTGCATCTCCCTGTACTCCTGTCTACTCTCTTCAGTCCTCTCAGTGTCCCACTTCTTCTTTGCTAACCTCTTTCTCTGTATACACTCCTGAACTTCCTGGTTCCACCACCAAGTCTCCTTGTCCACTTTCCTCTTTCCAGATGACACACCGAGTACCCTCCTACCTGTCTCCCTGATCACATTAGCTGTAGTGGTCCAGTCATCTGGGAGCACTTCCTGACCACCCAGAGTCTGTCTCAGCTCCTCCCTGAAAACTAAACAACATTCTTCCTTTTTCAACTTCCACCACTTCGTCCTCTGCTCTGCCTTTGTCCTCTTCATCTTCCTCACCACCAGAGTCATTTTACACACTAGCATCCTGTGTTGTCTGGCTACACTCTCCCCTACCACTACTTTACAGTCACTGGTCTCTTTCAGATTACAACGTCTACACAAGATGTAGTCCACCTGAGTGCTTCTCCCTCCGCTCTTATAGGTCACCCTATGTTCCTGCCTCTTCTGGAAGAAAGTGTTCACGACAGCCATTTCCATCCTCTTTGCAAAGTCTACCACCATCTGCCCTTCTGCGTTCCTGTCCTGAAGACCAAACCTGCCCATCACATTCTCATCACCTCTGTTCCCTTCACCTACATGCCCGTTGAAATCTGCACCAATCACCACTCTCTCACCTCTGGGGATGCTCTGCATCACTTCATCTAACTCACTCCAGAATTTCTCCTTCTCTTCTAACTCACATCCTACCTGTGGGGCATAACCACTCACAACATTGAACATCACCCCTTCAATTTCCAGCTTCAGGCTCATCAACCTGTCTGACACTCTTTTCACCTCAAGAACATTCCTCACAAACTCCTCTTTCAGGATAACTCCTACTCCGTTTCTCTTCCTATCCGACCCATGGTAGAACAACTTGAACCCTGCTCCTAAGCTTCTAGCCTTGCTACCTTTCCACCTGGTCTCCTGGACACACAGTATGTCCACCTTCCTTCTCTGCATCATGTCAATCAGCTCTCTAGCCTTCCCTGTCATAGTTCCAACATTCAAAGTCCCTACTGTCAGTCCTACATTCTTAGCGTTCCTCTTCTCTCTCTGCCTACGAACACACCTTCCTCCTCTCCTTCTTCGTCTTCGACCAACAGTAATCCAATTTCCACCGGTACCCTGTAGGTCAACAGCACCGGTGGCGGTCGTTGTTAACCCGGGCCCCGACCGATCCGGTATGGAAGTCATTGTCATGATTCGCATTTTTAGTTTGGCATGTGTTTTACGTCGGATGCCCTTCCTGACACAACCCTCTGCATTTATCCAGACTTGGGACTGGCACATGAAGACACTGGCTTGTGCCCCCCTGCGGTTGCATTTGACTGTTGTCTGTCTGTGGTTGTCTAATTAAGGCAAAAAGTCAGCACTTTAATGTTAACGTCATTCATTCATTCCTAATCCTAAAGTTCAGAGCAAAAACAATAGAACATGTATAACTGTCCAAATACTTTCTGACTGCGCTGTTCATGGTCAGCGTTAAAATCCAAGATGACAAATTCCCAAAGCAGGCGGTCAATAGGCTCCATAGGCCACAAATGACATTTTACATAAGGCCCTGACAGTGTGGATGAGTCAGTGTCATGTTGCTTTCATCGGTGACGGGAATGTCCCAGACACTGGCACCAATATACAGCTCCTAAAAAAGACCCTCAACCCCACGAGCAGAGGGTCGGGATTGCTGGGAGCTTCTGGGGATGGAGGGATTTTACCTCTGGAAAGTGAATCCGTTGAACGTGCCACACCAGGCTCGTCGATATGGATCAGCCAGTCACTGGAGTTTAAGATGGTAATTGTACGCCACGGTGCACTGTGTAATGCTATTAACAGGGACATTCTCTGTCATTCTTCAGGAGCGAGGCCTTGTTGTGCTTATTTGTTTTTGGATCCTGTTTAGGACTGTCAAGGGTCATTGGTGGCTGAAACGGATCCCAATCTGTATTGAGCCAAATGCAATGTTGTGCCATTACAGGGCCAAGTGTTAAACTTGATTGTATGTATTAAGATAGTTGGCGGAAACCCAAATGAACGAGTGCACATCACACAGAAATACACCAGGATATTGTTTACTTACTTTTACTATTACTTATAATTTATCGCTGTAATCTGTTTACGAAACTGGCGGCATCAGAATCATGACTTTTTGGTATTTTGGTACTTTTATCCAAAACAGTATTTTGAGGGATCTTACAGGTTTTTGTACAAAAGCCTTTTTCTATATAGCAAAATCTTTAAGCTGTTGCAGCAGTGCTTAATGTTGCCTTAACACAAGCAGCCATACAAGAATAAATTATCAATAATCTAAACTTAGCAATGATTCTTGATTTAGGACTCACAGAATCAATAAATAAAGAATAAGAACCTGATCGATCGTTCAACGCCAACTTTTGATACGCGATGCTGCAGACGCATTTTATTTGGTGCAATAAACTGACGTTCAACAGCCACCTCTACACCGAAATGGCCTGAAATTAAACCTACTTCCTTCTTACTTTGCATGGACTGGCCTGTGAGGTAAGAATGTCGACCACTTTAGCCCGTACGTCGCCCTCTTATCCATTCAATTAATTCAATTTCTGATATAAAGACAATATCAATTCGTCATTTACAACCCTGGGGAGTATAGATTAAATGTTCGAGTGGTTTCCTCTGATGTGGGCTGGAGTCAGTGACACCTCATTCCCGTCTGATAGATATTGAGTCAATATGAAGTCAATACTCCTCTTCACTAACCATGCGGCTTATTAAAATGCCTCTCAGATCAGATGCCTGGTCTCACCAGCCCCCGCCTCTGTCCTTCTCTCTTTCTGTGACCTTTTGAAGCAAATTTCAGATCACAGAACCTACAATAAAGGTGCGGTTAAACACACATGTTCCCGATTAATGCATTTGTGTATTAACATGCTCTTTCATTTACAGGCTTCTGACTGATGTTGCAACGTTTGGTCTGTGGTGAGATGGACCTCCAGTGGTAGTTATGTATCACTGGGGATATTTCCATTATTAAAGCTTACAAGTAATTCATTCCTTATGTTCACATTTTGCATGCACAAGCCAGGCATCTTGCTCCCAGTTAGTTGTGCCCTCGGCAGGTCAATCGAGTATTGCAAGTAGTCCATGAGAGTTGGGGAGCCGCTGTGGTAGGGACTCAGTTTGCTAGGATAGCTGGTCAGTCAAAGCTTCATTTATTGATTTTTTCTGTCCACTAGGGGTCAGTAGAACTCTACAACTCAGACACAGCCCTGACACACTAAGTCTGATAAGTTTGTTATGGCTAACGTGGTAGCTAACAATTGCCTATTTACACATCCAGCCAACACAAAGCAACGCAGGTATTCATGTGTAAACGTGTCTCTGTTTAACTGATGACACAGTTTAACTGATTGAAAGTCCAATATTTACTCCCTTTTAGCTCTGTTTTGGTCTCCACCAACTGCTGGTAAAAATAGCTTGGCTCCTTAGCTGCTAGATGCTCTAGTTCACAGTGCGAAAATGCGTCACTCCCGCATGTTTCCTCTTAAAAATTGAACTTACCTGAGATATCACATTTAAAGTTTGGGCCCATGTTTTGGCTGAGATGAAGACACCAGAGACACAAATGTGTTTTTAAAAAGTTTCCTTTTCAGGACTTAAAAGCAACCTGTTGTGTCTTGCCCAATCCCCCCCCCCCCAACTTGCCCTCAGGCTGTGTGACCCCTCTGTAGTTTCTAGCTCTGTGACTGACAGCTACCCATTTCACCTCGATTTTAATTACACTCCAACCCCTCAATTTACCTGCCCGAAACTACTTCAAAGAAAGCTTAAACACACACAAAAGCTCCTGAACATTGCACTTCCTTTTCTCCATGACCAGCTGAGAGTGTGAATTGAAAGGACAGAGCCTAATCCTGCTGCTTGAAGGCTTTTTTAGCTCCGTGTGTCACTCCGGAGTCTTTTTATAACTGCGCATTTGTGTTTGGGTATGCAGCCTCTGTGATTTAAACGTCGCTCCGAGGCTCTTTGCATTCTGCGTCTCTCTCATGAGCCTTTTTGGATCCGAGCTTGTGCGTGAAGACGAGTGTATGTTCGTGCATGTTTGTGTGTGTGCCTTTTGAAGTGCTCACACCTGTTGTAAGACATCGTGAGAGCGGTGATTCATCCGATGAGCAGCATGGCAGAAAAGCTCCCGGTCTGTTTACAGTGCAAACACAAAGAAACAAGGGTCAGTGACACGTAGCGAGTGAGTGCATGTTGTGCGTCCATGTTTGTGCTAAGGTTGACCTTAACAATGCAGTGCACTCATTCGGTACTAATGCATGCACTTGAGTTTCACTGTAATGTGAGAAAAGCTTAGATATTTGTCTACATACACATCAGAAATCAGGTTACTGGGAGAAATTAAGTAAACAAGAAATTGGACTGCACGTTTATACGGAGTATGGTGGCAACCTGGTAATTTCTGGTTACTGTAAAATGTGCGTATACATGCAGCAGGTCAGTAGCTATAGCTTACTTATTTATTACAAGCGAATGGACAGTGTTTCCCCTTAACTTGCAAATATGTCATGTAGTTGTCTACTTCTGTGTATGTACATAGAGTCAAATTCCTTGTATGTGTACACATACCTGGCCAATAAACCTAATTCTGATATTCAGAATGACAGATTCTACTTTCAGTGGATTTCATTATTTGGAATGTAGAGTAAGAATGCATCACTATGAGTAATGAGTATACTTTCCCTTCATGCACATGTACATGCAAAAAGCCGGAAACCTGGCAACGTGTGTGTATATCCAAGAAATCTGGTTTCTCCAGGAGAAATCTAGCAGTGGAAATCAGATTTCTTGTTTACATGACACTGAGGAAGTCAGCTTACTGCAGAAAGCCGACAGTAACCCGGTTACTTAAACCCACTGATTGTCATGTTTTTCGCCAGACTGCCATTACAGTTTTTGGGTTTGTGTGAAACGCGAGTGAGACGAGGAGGGAGAGGTGTCTTTATTTAGCCGAGCTGTCGCGCATGTTTCAGATCCCTGTGGGGGGGAAAAACTGCTCTGAAGTCAGACTTGCTAAACAGAGTCTCTGCAGTGTACAGACAAGCCGAACGGTGCTGCAATATCAAGATCGATTCACGAGGTATCAGATTCTCCAAAATAACTTGTTCTTTATTAGAAATAATGTTCTGTCTGCAACTTCTCTTCAACCTTTGTGTGCCTTTTTTTTTTTTCCATCCCATCAGAAATAGAATCTCACTTCTCTTGATGGGAGAGAGGGTAAAAGAGAGAGAGTTTGGCGACTAATTATGAAGGAAGCTATTCAGATTATTCAGATGCTTGCTCTGCCCCCCTTCTTGCCTCCCCCCAGGCAGTGAAGGGGTCTTTTCTGTCCCCAGAGAGTGATGTCAGCATGGCCCATTGAAAACCGCCGCCGTGCGCTCCGAGATGAATGCCCTGGCTGAGCACAATGGCCCCAATTTGAATACCACGCGGATATATGCCAGATCGGAGCCCCAACAAAAGAATGAGGGCTACTCTGCTCCCATTCAACCATGTTGTTATTTTATTAGACTCGTAAATTTGCTTCGAGCATTTATACCTTTTGTAGTTTTCAAGTGTTTATGGAGTTTGAGACACGTGGACGACCTGACGGGGGTTGCCCCTATTTTGGACTGGATTTTATTTTTTGTTGGCTCATAACTGAACGCCGCGGTTGTGTTTGTGTCTGACCGCAGATCTACACGGACTGGGCCAACCACTACCTTGCCAAGTCAGGACACAAGCGTCTGATCAAGGACCTGCAAACAGACGTCACCGATGGAGTGCTGCTGGCTGAGATCATACAGGTCGTAGGTAAGGAAAACACGCATTTGATTCCACAATCTGTGAAAGGAAGCCAACTCTGATAAACATGTGATTTAAAAAAGAAAAAAGAAAAAGAAAAAGTGAAACATGTCATTAGTTACTTTTAAAGATATGACTGACCATTACCAAACAGATGTTTTAAAACGAGGGACATCATCATCATCAAATAACTTCTTTTCTTCTGCTTTTCATTTGCAAGGTAGAATTGATGTTACAGACTTTAACTATATTATCTGATGTAATAATGCCAATTTCAGTATGAGTCATGCAAAGAGTTTACAGATGTACTGTACTCGTGCACAATTGAATAGATTTCTTCTGTAGGGTGCTGATTAGTCAGGACAAAACTCTATCGGAAAAAAGTTCAAATCCATCTTTTTCTCATGAGTGAGAAATTGAACGTTTGGTTGATCCAAAAACGTTCCTATCTCATTCAAAAACAACGAAAAACGGTGTGGTGAGATTTAAAGTTCTTTAGTATGAATGGCGTGGGTAAATTCTTACTGACCTTTCCAAAAACTGCAGACAGGACAGAAATATGTACTACTATATGAGAACACAAAATAAGGAAATGGTTTATCAGAAAAGCCCATAGAAACTGTACTGATGATAAAAGAGCACATGTCTGAAGTTACCTGTGAGGTGTCTTATACTGCATGTTAAGTATAGTCCCTCTTTTATTAGTATAGACAAATAATAGGTCGGTATAGATAGTGTATCAGGACCCTACATTGAATAGGAGAAGTTAAAGGGTACAATGGGTTATTCAGCCTAGTGCGGGCTGTGAAAGTGGGCTTGTTCCTCTGTGTTTTTTGAGCCCTCGCACTCATCCGTGTCATCATCGGCCTCCTCATTCCCACTGGCCGTCCTCAGCCTGTCATTTCATCTGCCGACAGCCTTGAGGCCGACACCAGCTGACTCAGCACGTCACCGACTCTCTGTGCTCCCAGCTCTTCCCCCTTGTCTCTGATCGAGATTTATGCTTCCTATGCTCTGCACAGCGTCATCCTGCTCAGAGAAGAGTCTCACTGTTCTCGTACTGCAGCTATTGCATGTGATTCATTTTTGAGAGTTGGATCAGGCTTGTGGGCATCACAGGGCGTTTTGTACACACTGTACGTGAAGTGTATTTACATCACGTGCTTGAGGGCCCCCTCCTCCTCTCATACCATAACTTTCCACACCGGCTCCAGCTTCCTGCCATGATGTCGGCTGCTCAGGTTCTTCTGATTATTCCAGGGGCGTAGTCGCTTCAACAACAGCAACACACAATCCTGCTGTACTCTTGCGTGCGATGGGAAAAAGACACAGACTCAACTTGTTGTTGTTTTTTTTTTGTAATTTACTCTTTTAGTACTGTGATGTTTGAATGGATGCTGGAAAGGAGATGTAAATATGTGGACAGGGAGATTGAAAAGGCCAGAAATATCCACCTGTCTGCAAAGTAGCAATGATCTGCTGATTGTTTTCCGGTTATTTGTGTGTTTTAATATGGAACTATATCGAAGCAGCCTGTCTTGCTGGCTTGTGTTTGGCCAGTCAGTGACATTTCATTCTTCACCGATACTGAGCCTGATTATTCCTGGACCTTGAGAACGTTACTCCTCCCGAGAGGAGACTTTTCTGGGGCTCAGGAAGTAAAACTGTAATTCGGTTTCATCATTCAAAATGCAGGTCAGGCTCCTGTGTTCCCTTAAAAGGTTTCTGTATTCCTGAAAGAGCTCCTGTGGTGGAAATGTGCCACAGTGTCGTCACCTTCACCCAGTACTTTCTGTATTCTCACAACATCAAGCCTACATACAATATTTACACTCCGACAGCTGACCACCGCTGCTCTGCTCTCATATTAAAACAACACGAGCCACAGCCACCAGTTCAACTGTCCTGCCCCGCCCATTGTGCCTGCTGCCTCCTGTCCACTGGGAAAAACCTCACACCACACAATCGCTGGTGAAACCGGAGCAGCCTGCTGGAGGCGGAACAGCCATAGTGGGAGCGGATGTGGCACCGGTTTAGCTATTTGACCGGTTCACACTCAAGGTCATCTGTGTCTGGTTGTTGATTTTTATTTTTTATATCGGGAAGATTTGTTTGTTTGTTTTTAGAGTTGAAGTTTCTCAAAATCACTAGTAGGTGTCTCGCATTGGTGTCACCTCAGTGTGCAATTTTTCAGGAAGCACACAAACCATAGCCAACAGTAGTAATGTTAAATGATAGATCATTTAAATGTGTTGACCCATTTGTTTAGGCTATTTTTTACACGCATCAAATGCTATTGGACATGTTTTTGCTAATATACTCACCAGGATGACTCTCTTTTTTTTTTTTTAAACCTATAAAAACTCCTGCGCACTTCAATATTTTACTGATGTCCCAGTAAATAGACATGGACATGTTGTTTATACAGTATGAGAAAGTGCCTACAACTACCTACATTTTTGTTATCGAGTCAAGCAAACCAATTGGCGTTAGTTATTCAAGTTATTAAAAGTTATTTAACAGAAGTCGTATAAAGTGAACGGATCTACCCTTCAATTAGCCCAGACTGTTATAAAGCCTGGTTGTTTATGTCCATTTAGTTCAGTAAGTGTCTGTAGTTATATGTGTATTTTAGAGGACATTTGACAAAATAACATTAAAAGACACTGCGTATTCATCCACCGGACATTGTCTCACAGTGGTGCAGTGTACGTGGTCCTGCGGTGGAGCTGCACTGTGGGCCCCATCGGGCCTTCTGATGCAGGAGGCCGTGCTGTTGGCACTGTTGTCAGCTGTGAGCTGACGGCCGTGTCTCAGCTGCTGTGGGCTGGGCCTCTAATAGATGGGAGGAATCCGTGACGCCACACATACACGCCCCCTTTGAAAAGAAGCAGCATAACCCACATCTCGGTCGGGCCCCCAGCGGCCCCGTTCCCATTTGCTGTGACCAGATAGTGTTTCGGTCTCGGTGGGAGGGGAGAGGAGGGTGTGTGTGTGTGTGGGGGGGGTCACAGTCACCGGTATGAACACCTCTGTGCTCTCCGCACTCAGCTGACGACTGTCTGGGACACACACACACACACACAGGGGTCTCCACTGGAAATATAGGAGAGGATTAAATTAACCAAACACGCCTGAAAAGAGTTTTCATTCTCTCTTCTTTCATCTCTCTGTCTCTGCCTCCGCTTTCTGCCTCTCCTCAGCCAATGAGAAGATAGACGATATCAATGGCTGTCCCAAGAGCCGTTCTCAGATGGTAAGTGACCTTCTAAGTTTGTTTTGGCAGAACATGGTGAACTTTACCTCTGTGTGTGAAGTAACAGACCACTTCGATGTCCCATCTCACCGGCTCATGTGACCCCGGCTGGGAGCTGCGGTGCAAAAGTCACTGGTGAAGAGTTGTAGATGGTAATGGTTAGTCCATTTATTTTTACTTTTGTGGTCTTGCGGGCTGCCGTCCGTGAAACCTCTGGCTCAGACTTCTGGCAGTTGG
Source organism: Coreoperca whiteheadi (assembly GCA_011952105.1). Classification (NCBI taxonomy): domain Eukaryota; kingdom Metazoa; phylum Chordata; class Actinopteri; order Centrarchiformes; family Sinipercidae; genus Coreoperca; species Coreoperca whiteheadi. Next base: position 5,025,540 of record CM022485.1, read on the forward strand.
CGCTCAGTTGAAAGCATCACAGGCTTTGGTTTTGGGGCCAGTTTTGCCTCATCTTATTACACTTGCAAAGGAGGCAGCATTCCCCTCATCTCCAGGGGTGAAAGCAGGCAGGGGAGCATCAGCGCTGATGACAAAGGAAATGTTTACAGCCAGTTATGACGTGATTTTGTCCGCAGTGACATTTAGCAGATATGTAAGTGGGATTTCCTTTGTAACGCTGCTGGTGGGATTTCAGTGTTTTCACAGTTTTGTGTTCTCTGTGGGAAATAAGCTGACAGTGCCCTGGGCAGGGCTGCCCTCCGCTGAATGGGGAGGGTCGTAAATTGGGCCAGTGAGCCAGCTGAGGGGGCTATTTTTGGCCACCAGCCAGACTACTGAAGCCTCTCAAAGCACCAGAGAGGGAGAGAGAGAGAGACGCACACGCCCATAGTTAACAACTGAGAGGGAAGTGGACGCACAGCTGATGCCTGAACCCTATTTCATTACCCATATGGACCCATATTACTACACTTATGAGAACATCCTCTTGTTCAGGTTGATTTCTAGTGCTTTTTTAGATCCATACATTTTTACTTTGCCAGTTTTTCCTCCTCACGCACCGCTGTTTGAATATAATAATTTGCTATAGATTTTTTCACTATAGAAATACATGTACTAACTCACACTTCGAAATGGCTCACCTTCCTCTTAACTTCCTGTCCCACTCACCCCATTAGCGCTGATTATGCCCCCCAGTCGCCTGTAATTGAGCGTTTTGCACTCTTCGGTCTCAGTGGTCAGGCCGTCTCTCTGTGGTTTTGTTGTGCTGACCAACATCCTGTGCAGCCTCTCTCATCATCTGCACACTCAGCAGCTTTTTGTTAAAAGACAAGAAGATTGCAGGATACTTCTGAGACAAATCAAGCGGTTCCAAATATATAAAACGTCTGTGATTGTGTCCTGAATGTTCATCGATGGGGCGCGTGTCAGTCAAGAGGGAAAATGGTTTTCATCGTGTGCGTTCAAGCAGTATTGTTTATTTGATAATGGCTGTCAAAATCTGCTTTTATTATGCGTGGATAAGCTCAGATGTTGCAGTTTGTGTGTGTGTATGTGAGTATTTTTGGATCGCTGCGTATAATCTCAGTAGGTTTGTCAGCTTTAAAGGAAAATCTGAAGCACTCAAGCAGCGCTAAGGGCAGGTGCAACCGTAGTCATTATGCAAATGTCTGCTTTGTGTGTTGTAATACTGTCAAAACAAACACACTCGGGTCCTGAGAGTTTAGTTGGCAGCTGGGGTGGAGTATGAGAGCCCACTTTTACTGCACTTTATTTCATTGCTTTCAAACCCCCCAAAGCTTCCAAAGCTGCTGTCAATTACCACCACTTAACTTAACCTCCGCCTATAAACGAATAAAAATGGAAATAAGCTCCATCAGTGGAATAAAACCGTAGAACTCTCACCTCGTAGAACTCTCACCTCCCACTCACGCTAGCTGATTAGCATGCAGGCTATCCAGGCCGAAGTGAGAGGCTGTTTTTACAACTGTCACCTCCTCGTTAAATGGACCCCCATCATCGGGTCGTTCCTTTGCCACCCAGTCAGGCTCTGTTAGTGTGTGTGTGTGTGTGTGTGTGTGTGTTCGTTTGTGTGAGTTCAGTCCAGCGCGAGGGTGCTGATTTGACATTAAGCTGTTAAAACCACACAGGATGCCACACACAGAGACACACAAACAAGCATACCAGGGGTGTCTCGTCCAAGCATCTCATGTTAAAGCAGCAGCTTCTGACATTAACTTGATTTCACCTGCTGACGGCTGGGAAATTAAACACGGCCTAGCAAGACATGTTTTTATCAGCCCAACATTTCATCACTACGGACCAACAACGTAAAGCAGAATTTAAAGGGACAATTTCATTGGTAGAAAGTAGATGCATAAAAAGCCCGTTCTGTGGAGCACGAGGACACTATTTTCTCACAGAGATGTTGCTGCGTACCACAAAGTTCAATTCCTTTCACCTCCGTTTAGTGGGGAGTGAAGTGACAGACATCTCAAAACATGGACAAATAAAACCAAAATGTTCTGCATGGCAAGAGCCACGCGGTAGAAGTGAGAAAATACATGTATATTTTTTTTCATTTAGATGAACTGACCCTTTAAATTACATAATTATGTCATGGCCCTCAGCAGATGAGATTCTGGACACTTTATACCGATATTTACATCAGAAATCTATGGATAATGCATTACTTATATATTTACCAATTCATCCATGTGCTTCTCTACAGGATATTGAGGAAGAAAGAGAGTGTGAAAGAGTCTTTTTGTTATTTTTGAAAGGGCTTTTGTCTTGGTTTTGTCTCATTTAGGAGCTTGGACACACTAGTTATTATTTTTTATTAATTATTACCGTAATCCCCTTTTTTCTGGACTGCTTTATCCTCTCCAACCTGCAAAAGCGAGAGGCAGAAGTAAGGAGGTACGCTTACAGACAGCCACAGAGTTAGAAACCAGCAGGACCCGGTGTTTCATGGGCTTGAAGGAAACATCAACAGCCATCGAGGAGTGTTAAATGAGGATACAGCGCTTCCACTTCAGGTCAGGCTCTTTGCTGATACTCTGCGATTGTGTGACAAGCTGGCCCGACAATAAAGCTTTTCTTTATCATTCAGCCTGTGTTTCACGTTCAGCTGCAGTGTCACTTGAAACTGCCACGCGGTCTTTACCTGATTGGAACACACCCAGTACTTAACCAATCACAGAGTGCACACAGTCACATGTGTCTCTGTGTGGTTTTACTCTGTCAGAAGTCTGTACAGTGACGATCACAGATTCACACTGGTGGGCAGATAGTTGGGTTTTTTTTGACGCAGGTGAATTTTTAGTCCGGTGAAGCCTCACGCAGGTAAGCAGGACAAGATCCAAGAGACGTTTTATTAATGATTCAACAGGCTGGTTAATGTTTGATCAATGGGAGCGGTGATTTCTGTGTGTTGTGCGTGTGAGAGGAAGCGAAATCCCCAACGGTGTCATCTGGTCATAACGCAAGTGATCACATGATGGATGGAAAACTACTGAGCAATCACAGTTACGGTTTCTAAGCAACCAAATATAACAAACCCACGAATCTTTATATCCGAGGGCACAGACCTTCATTGAACCTGAAGACGGGCTGTCTTCCACACGAGGCTGCTGAGGCCTGAGCAACTAAGAAATAACATCTAAAAGGGGTGGACAAAATAACAGAAACACTTGACTTAATAATGCAAACCAACACAACATCCCTGCAACAAAAGCTACCTCTGTGAAGCGTAGGGTCATTTTTTCATGAGGCCGCGAGAGAGAGGCATGATGCACAGCACGGTGTTCACGTTATCTTGTCCAGCCGTTGAACATACACACAGGCATACTGTGCTCATTTGTTGCATAAGTAAGTCATCTGTTGCAAAAACAGTTAGTCTATTCACAGAAGATATGACAAAACAGTTTGTAAATTATAAAAGAAATCCAGAAACCTCAAATTTTTGAAAACAGTGGCCTCTATAAAATGAAAGCAAATTCGCAAATGTCGTCTGAACAAGGAAAGACAACCCAAAGGTGTTTTTCAGACAACAAATTAAGGCAGCTTTGCCTTAATTATTCTTTATTAAGTTCAGCATAGGAAATGTTGATGGAGCCAGAGGAAATGTGTGTTTTTATTTGTGAAAGCAGATAGCGTCGGCCCGAGGATGTTTAGGAAAATCAAAATACAAAAATAAAGAATAATAAATCTTTTTTAAGGAGATAACGATAAGAAACGCATCTAAATATACATCACAAGAGAAAATACACACTCTGAACATACAGTGTTTACAGACACGAATAAAAACCCACAGCAGCAAGTCTATAAAAATGCATTTGCAGACGCAAGAAGACAGAAGATGCTGCCTGAAGCTGATGTGTGTGATTTTGCATCACGGTGTGCATCATGGCTACTGGTGCATTAATTATCAATAAGCAGTGAGAAGCAGCACTTCTCTGAGGTGTTGAAACTCCTGCATACATTTTTTTCCAGCCAAGAGAGAGAGAATTGTTGAGGTTGATGTCAAAGTTCAGCAGGTGAGCTGGTAGTTGTAATCTGTGAAACATCCAGAGAGAGTGAAAGAATGTGTGGGCAGATACTGACCGGTTTAAGCACGCAGCCATACAGACACATATACAGATACACACAACACACACACACACTCACACACCAACACAACACGTTGCCTCACAACCATGTTACGTGGTCAGATTCCACAAGACCCACCAGTCAATAAATTAAATGACAGACAACTTTCGGCAATGAATTAATATATTAATATATTAATTCACAGTTTAAATAATTATTCCAGTTTATTACAAGCTGGAGCTTATTTTTAAAGTTTTGTTAAGTAGTAATAACATTGTACCCACCAAGTTAACTGCTGAGATCTGGGAACACGGCGACATCGCTAAAATGAACTCGAACTTTTTCTGATTGCCTGTGTTTCTTGTTGTAGCGACGTCGCCATGTTCCCAAATCTCAGCAATTTCTTTAGCGAGTACAGTGCTATCATAGCGAATAGAAATGATAGGCACAACTCCAAAAATAACACTCAAATTGTAATGAACCAGAATGATTGTTTAAAGGCACATGTGAATCCAGAGCTTAAACTAGTATTGAATAGTTGTGGTGGCGTGGTTAAAGAAGTGCTTGACGCTTAAAGTATTATATCAGTCAAGTTTATTTTTATTGCTTGATATCACAGACCTTATCTCAGTGGGCTTCACAGACCTATACCGACAACGGTCCGGTTTAAGTTGAGACTTTGTGTCCTTTGATGCTCCTAATGCTGTCTCCGAGGCTCTTTCATTCTGACAAGAATAAGGTTCTGGGCAAAAACACTAACTACTTGTAAGGTTGTGATGGGAAAACAGTCAAATGTAAGTACGGAAAATCATTGCGTAAGATCAGCAACCATCAGCAACTTTGGTTTGAAAATATCGGCCTCAGTATCAGTCTTCAAAAGCTAATGTCAGTCAACTCGTGCTTCAGACACGTAGCACTCGTGCTCACACACACTCCCTCCCTCCCTCTCTCTCTCATTTCAATTCAAGAGGCTTTATTGGCATGACTGCATACAATACAACGCTGCCAAAGCATATTAACACAAACTATACAATCATAATAAACAACAAATTAACCAATAACAATACAAAAGGCCAAGGTGAACAAGAGGGGCTATGGAAGCTAGGTAAGACTAATATAAGCTATAAACATACAACAAATGAATAATTGATGTATAAACATTAATTATTAGCCATGCGGGACTCGCAGAGCAGTGGAGCTCTTTCCCTCGGTCTGTCTCACACACAACAACCGCTTCCCTGTGACGGGAGGACGTGTGTTTGTTCAGAGGGCTGTTGGCTGGCCGGGAGCCCGAGCAGAGCGCGAGGTGTGAACGGTGGCCTGGATGGAGGCGTGAGGTCAGGCGGAGAAGTCGCGCTGCAGGAACACATCACACATTCAGGCAGGTAGGAGCTCGCCCGGTGGTGTCGCTCAGCGTTTGAGAGGATTGGTTGCGGATTTCTCCCTGGGCTTGTTTAGAGGTATTTTGTTCTGCTGATCAGTAGTGTTTGGGCAGAGAGTGAGCGAGATTTGGTGGTCTCACTCTTTTGACCGTTTGTGTGTCTGCATACGCGGTGTATGCTTTTATGTTTTTATGAGCATTTTGTAAACTTTGTCATTTTACTTTTACTTGAGGATGTTTTCAATTCTCCGTCAGCCAGTTGTCTGAACACTAACTCTGTGGAGAACAGAAGAGGAATGAGCCATAAAGTGGACATAAAAAAATCTGCCCTAAATGACTTTTACCGTCTTGCAGAAAACAGCTTAGTGATACAATTTGTGTTCCTGGGTTAATTTTGTTGTTTGGTGGTACCACTTTCTTATTTCTGTTGATAACGGGTTAAACATGATGTCAAGTAAATTTGTTTTCAATACGCCTGCAACTAACAGTAGTTTTCATTCTTCATTTATGTATTAATTAATAATCAAATGATTGTCCTTTCGTTAATTGGTTCAGACTTGGTGATTTATTTAGACACAGTTGTAGATAATTCATAAATTAAAAAAATGAATAAAACCATCAGATATTGCGTGAACCCAAACGGACATCTTCAAATAGCTTATTTTATTTTAGCAGCTTTTCAACAATCCAAAGGTATGCTATTTAAAACGATATTAAATGAGGGAAAGCAGGAATGTCTTGCGGGGGTTGGCATTTTTGCCTTTTATTTTTGATAGCTGGCGGGAAATGATGAGAGAGAGGATGGGGGACAAACAACACAGGTCGCCTGCTGGATTCGAACTGGGGATGTTGTAATTACATGCACAGTGTGTAAAACCCCTTGGCCATTAGGACACCTCACAAAAATACAACTATTTTTGTAAATCTATATACACAACAATAAAATAATACACAATGGAGGATTTCTTAAGGGACAGTTATACAAAGATAATACAGGTGATTGGTAGAACATAGACCGGGTAAGAAGTGAGCTGAATAGTGTTCCTCTGGTTCTGAGCTCTGATCCCTGCAGATTTTAAATAGCAAGAGGTTTCAGTATTTATACCCCCTTAGAGGCAGAGCTTGGAAGCATCTCAGTAGGACAGGCATGGCATTTGCGATGGGGTATCTTAATGAAGCATATTTACAGCAGGCTGCTGCTATTTAAACTTTAGCAGTAGCAGGGAATTTGGGGGAAGTAGGGGTGCGGTTCAGTTACTCAGATGAAGTTTAGGCCCGAGGCATTAAAGAATGTCTCTGGGTATGTCGGCGGGGTTAGAGGGGTATTTCAGAGAGGTTTATTTTTAAGGAGCCTGTGGTATTCGGAGAGGGCCATAGTCTGCATTCCAACTGTTCCTGATTTTTCTGCTGCATCACCTCAAAGGACAGCATGTGTCAGCCCCTCTTAACAGCTGTTTCTGGGGTCAGAGGTCACAGAAATGACAGCGGGGGCTGTCAGCCACTGTTGTTTCAACTCAAATCAGTGACCTGAAGTACACCAGCCTCTTCACACACTAACATGGCTCATATAGATACAGAGTTTAAACTAGGGGTAGAATAACAAGTAGTAATCACGTAGTGAGCTGATTAATATGAATGTGGTAAAACAGTGAAGGTTGTCACTTTTAATCCCATAGAAGATGCAGCAAGTACTAATGCGTGAATATGGTAACTAATTGTCTGGTAGTGGATGAATATAATAATAGTCTGGTTGTGGGAGTTAATAAGTCTGGCAATAATACAGTTATTAGTGACCAGGTGGTGGATGTAGCAAGTGATAATCTGGTTAGTAGCTAGATAAGTTAATAGTGAATGTCACTAATAATGATATGGTAAAGAATATAACTATTAATTTTGGGGTAGTGGATGGAAGTAGTAGATGTAACTAATAGTAATGTGGTACTGGGTGTAATTTTATTAAGATTGTGGATGTAACTAATAACACAGTGGACGAAACTAACATGGTAGTGGGTTTAACTGAGAACAATATGCTACTGGATGAAACATGCTAGGGGTTGCAACAAAAGGTAATGCAGTAATGGGAGTAACTAATATTAATGTGGTATTGAGTGTAACTACAGTAATAGTAAATGTGGTAATCAATGTAATTATGCCAAGTGATTTAACTAATAGTATGGTAGTGAATAAAAATAAAGGCAATGTGGTGGATGGGACTAATAGTAATATGGAATGGATGGAAGTTATATCAATGTAGTAGTGGTTGTAACTAATAGAAATATGGTTGTTGATGTGGGTAGCACAGTGGATTTAGTAACATCAGTTGCTTCGGCTAAGTGGATATGGATTTGTAGATTTGGATTAATCTACACTATCTGCAGTCAGTATACATTAACATATCTCAATAGAGGCGGATGTTGGCGGGCTTTTACTTCAGTTTCTCACTGAACAGCCAGATACTTCCTAACAGGAGAACCACAGAGGGAGCTGCAGGTCAAGCTATATTTAGTCAGTGTGTATTAAGTGTAATCATCACTCATTAATCTTTAGTGAGTGAGACCCTCCCGGGTTGCAGCCCACACCCGGCCTCGTTTACAAAGGACATGGTTCATATGTATTTTAGTTTAGAAACCACCTGGAGTATCACTGCTCTATATCTGTACTCCCTTGGCTGTGAGATTATATTTGAGCTGTTGTACTTTCAAAATGGGTTTATGGTAGGTACATTGTGGCAGATTAGCCCCAGTGTGTTATAATAAACCCACTCTCACTTGTAATAAATGTCATGCTAAAAAGAGATTTAGCACCTCTTTAACCTTTTGTGCATACTGTAAAATGCTTTTAAATGTTCATTTCACAGTCAATTCTTTATTTGATTGCCTTGCCTAGAGTACCACCTTATAGCCTACCTGTGTATGTAATATGAGAGAGCAGCGGCTGTGCCATATTGATATCTTTTTTATGCCGTACCTGGCGTGTTTGCTCATCGAAAACAACAGTTGGTAAACTTTGATTGCGCATTCATCTGCGGTGACTCTGCCTAATGACTTGTTTTATGTGGTTTACTTTGTGATTACACGGACCAGCCAGCAGGCTCGGTGTATAATGGGTCACATGGGGTCAAAACAAAGCCTGTCTGCCTATCAAATCCACTCGCGGTCCAGTGACAGCTCAGCAGTCTGCTCAGGTTGCCAAGGCTGATGTCATAGCAATGTACATGGTTTGCTTCTCTTTTTTTTGTTGGTCTCAGTTTTCACCATAGACTGTATATAAAGATGGACGATGCGTCTCCACTTCCTCCCACTGTAAATAAATGAAGCCAATATATCCAAGGAAACTCAAAAAGAAGGAAGAGTCATTACTTCACTGTGTAGCGCGTGAACACACCTTGGTGCCAAGAGTGAAAGGTTTCAGTTCGGCCGCCATTGAGGTGATTGGCATCTTTATTCCCTCGTTTAAGACCCGTCTTTTTGACAGGTTATTACCATGGATGGCAGAATAATTGGCAGTTTGTTTTATTATTACTAGCTAACGTTTGATGTATTGGTTGGATGTGGCAACCCCTTAACCAGGCTGAGAACTGGAACTTTACTCCACTGAAGTCGAGAGACGGACGTCGTGTTGACAACTTTAGCTAAACAACATAATGACTCTGAAGAACCCTGTTTTTATAGCATCAAATAATTAATCAAAACCAAACGTATCAGAAAAACGAACACTTGAACATACATCAGCGTGACCACAACTACCTAAATTGACCTAAAATCTTTGGGAAAAAATTACTAGACGTGTACTTTGAGTTTTTAGTTTGGCTCATGTCCCGTCCCGTTATGACCTATACTGCAGCCAGCCACCAGAGGGCGAGCGAGATGTGTTGGCTTCACTTTTTGGAAGCTGTCATGTCGTCCATCTTTATAAACAGTCTATGGGTTTTTTTTATATACCTTCCATGTAAAGCTTCACACAGCACGATATGAACAGTCAGTGCCCATATATAAAGCTTTCCTACCACTATACAACACTGGTATGAATGACTATACTTTCTATGTTTGCCAGATAGGTCAAACACTATTTCACCACGCCTCCAAATCTCATAACATATTTGGATGAGTCTAAAAAAACATGTTAACTTGTTATTTAATATCCCATACCATTTCCATGTAATTCGTTGTAGGTGTATCTACTTTGAGCAATTCTGCGAGCAATTCGTTGGTATTCCACCAAAAGTTAGTGCTTTCAACATGATACGTTTGAGTGGTCCTAAGTCTGACTCTCTTGAAACAAATCATCCTTGTACAAAGCCCTAATATTCCTGAACAAGATTAATTCATTACTCAAAAATCATGGCTGCCATCAGTCAATCAGCACAATGGTCTGTTTTGCGTATTTTTGGTGCAGGTCTGGATCCAGATGCAGATTAAACATTTGTTAGCATTTTATATTATTAAAATAATACATGTAGGAGATTGTGGGGCCTTAGCAGATGTGTGCATTTTCTGAGTCCATTCTAAGATTTCAAATGTCTGCCTGCCATCTCCAAATAGGTATTTACTGCCAAAGATAATCCAATGAAAATATACAGATTTAGTTTCCCATTATGTTAGCCTATTTTTATTGGTACAACAGTCAAATCAAGGAATATTGAAGGATATCCCATCTGTATTCCAAACATTTTCATCATTATCCGTGTTAATGCTCAGCACCTCTTTTTCTTAAAATTGTAATAGGTTTGTACATTTTGTGCTGCCAACTTTTCTTTCTTGATAGATTTGTAAACATTCACTTCCAGTTTTGCCATTACGCTCTCAGGCGTGCAAAAGGCAGACCAGCATGCCTCCTCACATTAAACAAATAAGCAAATTCAAATGGAAATGTGCAGGGTGCAGTGTCTTAACAGCTGTGTCTGTGTCTCTCTGTCCAGATTGAGAACATCGATGCCTGCCTCAGTTTCCTGGCAGCCAAAGGAGTCAACATCCAGGGTCTGTCTTCTGAGGGTAAGCTGGACTCGTGCACTTCTGCTTTAACTGGACCAAGAGAGGTCCCGCCAGGCCTAGCTACTAAACACATGTCCTTGCTATGGAAAAAAGATCAAGAATGGCAACTTGATACATTAAGGTATTTTTATTGGCAAGCTCTTCTACCAGGACACAGTACATTAATGCCAGACAGTACACCTTAAAACACGTAGGCTTGATAGGGCTGATTACATCATATATAGAAGTAATGTACCAAAAAGCTCACAATAGCACAGTGTTTAAATGTAGGGCTTACGTCAAAATATTTCCACAGGGAACATAAAAACAATAATAGTAATGCTACTAATACTACTAGTGTTATCTTTGGGGAGAATCAGTGGATTGCGATGTCCCCTGACAGCAAAGATGTTGGGTCAGTTCTCTATTCTGTAAGGAGTACTCCATGCATGTTCTTCAAGTATTTTCTTGTGTCGTACCTCTTGCAGTCCACAAACATGCAAGTCAGATAGATTGGAGAGCTAAAGCCAGCAGTAGACAGCTAATTAGACCATATTGTTTTGTGTTATCAGGCTGCTGTTGAATCCCTGTATGCTAGAAAATACTAGTATACTCACTGCAACTCGAAGTCTGTTCACTTAATTGTGTCAATGCCAGATGAAGGCGCTCAGAAGTCAGGTTATGGCTTGCATGTTCTTCTAGACAATAAGTAAATGGTTGCCCTAAAACTAGTATAATTGAATGTGAATTAAGTTCTTTTGTGTCCATTAAAATCAAACGTGCAAGTTTGTTTTAGGTCAGAAAACTCGCCAGTTTTTCTGCCACATTCGATTTTGTGCATAGGTATAAAGAAAACTTTGTGCCTGTGACACTAAAGTATGTGTAAGCGGGTGAAGGACAATAAAAGAAAGAGACGTTATCACAGTATAACAATATGTCAATAGGTCATAACAGCCAGTTAAAGTAGTAATCATAGTGCTGTCCTGTGGCGTGCTAGTAGCTTTAGTTTCTTAGCAGCCGTGCAGCTGTTTGCATGGTTAAAGTGACAGAATTTCTCTACAACTTTCATTCTCACCTTTGCCCTCATCAATCCACCTTTTTGACATCCAAAACTGTCCTTCTCCCTGACCCACAGAGATTCGGAATGGTAATCTGAAAGCCATCCTCGGCCTCTTCTTCAGCTTGTCGCGCTACAAACAGCAGCAGCAGCAGGCCCAGCGGCAGAACTCCCACCCCTCCCTCCCACCCACCGCCCAGTCCCAGAGCACACACCCTCCCCTGAGCCAGCAGAGCAGCGCCCCGGCCCAGCTCAGCCACTCTCCGCATGGGACTCCTGCCCTTACAGCCCAGAAAGCAGCACAGGCCGAGATGCAGTCCAGGTGAGGCTCACCGGCCCGTTAATGCACTGCAAATATTAGAAACGTAACATTGAAACTGGGTGAATGGGTTTGTCTCTGTTTTCTTTATTTTCTTGCTGTTTCTGCTGTTCTCATCCATCATTATGTCATCTTCCTGTTCACACTTCCTGTCGTTTATGAATGTAAACCTGACCTCTGTGTCTGTCCTCTTCCATATCTTCCTTCTCTTGTCTTCTCCTCTAGGGATGGCTCTCAGAGTAAACTACTCAAGTTTTCCCTTGGTCAGAAAAAGACCTCTAGGTCAGCTTCTCCTGTCTTTCTGTTTTCTTGCTCCTCCCTCTCTTTCCTCCACCACACATCCTGTCCCCTCCCATTCCTGGAAATAGGAAGGTAGAAATTGCCCCTAATCAAGGATACCATTTCTTTTGTACTGTAATGAGTTTCGTGTTTTTCTTTGTCTGTGATTAAGGGCAATCTCTACTACAAGCACTGTCTAATATGCATGAGTGGTACTGTTGAGCAGATAGGAACTGGAGCTCTGGGCTCCGTTTTCGGATGGCCCTGTCTGTCTGGCAGCGCACCTTTGGCAAGTCTGCTAAATGGACTGTGAAAGACCTTTAGATAACCCTTAAGTAAGTGTGTGCTTGTGTGTGCGTGCGTGTGTGTGCGTGGGTTTGCTTGACAAGCACATCCCCCTTATAATGTGACATTAATAATTAGCCCAGAAAGAACCCGTGGCTGGAGTGCGCGCGCACAATGTGCCGTTCACATTTAGCTTCCGTCTGCATTCGCTGTGACGCTCTCAAGTCTTTTTGCGTTCACAATTTTGCCTCTTTTTTTTTGGCATGCAGTTTCGTATTATGTGACGATGCACCTTGAAATTGGGTTTAGGATGTGGTTTTGCATGCTGCCCATCCCAGATTCCATTTGTGTTGCACCTGCCCCACACGGGCCCCTCTCCAAAGCAGTGCAATGGCCCCACCTTCTGTTCAGCATGTGTAGCTACAAGACTAAGAGTTGAGATTCTCCTGGTGCTCTCCACCCAAACAGCACATCAACAATTTGTCTTTTTGTCCATCAAAAACATATTGGCCAAACACGGACAATATAAAGGAATTAAGATGAAGCACACATAACACCTGTGTCAAGACCAAAACTGGTATTTATTTAAACATTTTCTGCAAGTGGAAGAGCGAGCAATGCATTTCACATGTGCTTTATGAAGGAAAAGCAAGCCTGAGGACGCGTGAGCGAAATGGTTCCTCACTCTCCCATTTGCAGTACATTTTTAAATGAAACCTACAAGTTTTAAGGTGATTCAGAGCTGAGTATTGGTGTGCTGTAAGCCTAGCCCTTTCTTCATTTTGAGCAAAGATGTGTCTGAGAGTGCAGGGTTATTAGTCATATTAGTTTTGAAACAGTGTAGCCCATATTAAAACTTTGAAATTTATAAAGTTTTTTATAACCATCAGATTGAGTATTTCTTCTATACGCCGCTAGTCCAAAGGGGGAAGGCAGTAGACGGACTGGTCCTGCCAAGCAGCAGCCTCCAGTAAAGTTATGCATAATTAAAGAGGAGGTGACAGATGGGTGTCCTATCAGGTGGCTTTCCACTAGGTGGTTCTGCAACCAGGCTTCATTCAGCCCGCCACAGTTCCACATCTTTGCCCATTTTTGGATTAGCCGGACTCAGGGACCGCCAAGATGGCGATAGCCGGAGCCACTGGAGCCACCCTCTTTGAGCTTCACAATGGCTCTTCAGACAGCATCCATTTTTTTTTACACAGTCTTTGGTCCTGGCATAACTGAAAGCCAGATTATTTTAGGCTACTCTCAACTATGTCATGTGGTAAAATGTATTGCCTTGCAATGGGCCGATAAATAATGGCCATTCAAAGTGAATGGCATGCCGGAAATGAGAGTGTCTATAATGTATACCAGAGCTGAGAGAGAGAGAGAGCTGTAATCTGTTTATCAGCATCCGCCTCACAGTCCCAGGATGATGATGATGTTGCCACCCGTGAATTAGCATTTCATTAACAGTCTGTGAGCCACTGCCTGGTTAGATTACAGCTTGGCTCACAGACCTCACCAAAGGCATAAGATCGACTTACAATATAGAATCAAGGTGTCATGAATTCCACCAAGGCTTATCCATGGCAAGTATATCCTGTCTAATCCATATGGGGGAAATAAAGGGGCAGGACATGTAATCTGAGGCTGTTGAGCTTCCAGCTCCCCTGGGACCTGCACTCTGTCAGCCTGTCCAACCCACTCAGATATGTCCGTGCTGCTGGGTGCTCATCTGTCTCCATGAGATTACTGTAGGTGCGTATAGGGAGGTGGGGCCAAGCAGAGCTGCAAGAAAAGCAAACAATAGCTTAGTTTGTTAAACTTCTCATCCAAGCCACAGAGTTTTAGGCTGAAGATAAGCCAGATGTGAGCATGTATCTAGGGAACATTCACTGTTACCAGAAGAGTCTGAAATAGTACAGAGCGTAAAGAAAGTCGGCAAAGATCTAGGCAGCATGATGACTGAGTGGTTAGCTTAGTCATCAGTTTGTGGTAGACTCGAGCTTGCAGCCCAGCAAGAGGGAAAGTGGAACAACTCTTCCCCTAGGAAATCAATAAAGTAGGTCAAAAAATGTTTGTCATGAGTTCAGTAACACCCTTGGATGTTGAGGTTCATCAACGTCTACGGGCATCGACCGAGGTCACTAACTGCAAATTCACAACGTGGAAACCAAAGCCAGATTGATGCTTTTGTTGGTTAAACATGCCCATCATTGTTGGCAGGCTACTCATATCCTTTAAACAGATCATAAATATTATTTTAACTTTGTTTGTGTAGCACTTTTCTTCATGCAGTGACATGGTGCTTACACAAAAAACAGGAGAAAAAAAGGTGAAATTAAGTTTTGTTTCTCTCTTTTGGGCATTCTCTTACACAGAGTTCTTAAGTAGTTGCCTCTGACTGAAACGGGTTGTTATAGCAGATGTTAGCATCGTGTTATACATTTCAGACTACGCATGCTATCCAGTAACATGAGAAACACCCTTGTGCTGCACTTTGCGTTGTTAGTGTAATACTGTGATAAATCTGCAACGCTCCAGTACCTGCATGGTCCTTGTACCATTAGTCCTAATTAAGCGATGGCCAGTATATATATGGCCAGTACAAACTACTGTTTGAGTTTGGAAGCTGTAGACTGGATGTGTGCTTGTCCCAGCAGGAGGTGTTATAAACCTGCAGTAACCAAATGTCTTACTTCAGAATCTGAGACGAAGGCTTTATATCGAATATTCAGAAGTTCTCACGTAAACTCTTATCCCCTTCAGTCACTGTCATAAACAAACTTAATGTTTTGGCCTGTTTATGCTCCCTTTCTTTCTTCCTTCTCTCCTTTCTCTTCTTTGCTTCGCTCTCTCTCTCTCTCTCTCTCTTTCTATCTCTCTCTCGCACGCCCTCTCTCCATCAGACTTCCCGGCCCCTCAGCGAGGGTGTCCACTGCCGGCGGTGACATCCCTCCAAGAGGCTCGGTCGGTGCTGCTGGGAACCGACGCAGCCAGGGCTTCAGTGACAAGACCAAAGCCAACTCGCACCTGAACAAAGGTAGGCCTCGTGTACAGTGACAAACACATAGCGCGCGCGCACACACACACACACACACACACACACACTGAAATGCTTAGTTTTGGTCTTGGATGGATGTAAATACCATCATCATAACATCATCACACTGAGATGGCCTTGACATCTTGAAATAGCAAATGCTGTTTGAATTTAAAAGTAGAAGTGTGTGTGTGTGTGTGTGTGTGTGTGTGTGTGTGTGTGTGTGTGTGAGAGACACACAGAGAATGATGTTAGAAAAGAGACAGTAACCTCACAGCTCTTAAAAGTGTTACTGTGTTTAGAACAAATTGAAGATGAATTGTGAATCCTCTGAGAGCTTTTTGTTATCGTAGTAAGTTGTCTCTGTTGCTTTGAGACCAAGAGAAAGTATTTAAAACTGTGCCAGGAAATAATGCACAGCCCCCAGCACGCAGCCCTGCACTGAAACAACTGTGTCCTTTCGAAAGAGAAAACAACAAAGAATAAATGAGCATAAAATCAAGATGTTTTCAGTGAGTAAATGGCCTCCTTTAGTAAGGTCAAGGTCAGTTCAGGTAATTCTGGACATTTACATTTCACGTCATTTCACGAGAGAGCATTTCTATCAATTCCTTGCCTTGCTCTTGACTCTTTCTATAAAAACATTCATTTGTTGGATGAAGTAAATGTACCCCTACTGCAGTCTCTGTGACTGTTTTGTACAGTGTAAGTAAGGAAAAAAACTCTGCCTTTGGACCTGTGTCCAGTTACTGTTTTAAGGACGTTGGCACAGTGTAGAAGGTGAGGTGGCAAGCTGTGATCTATTGGAGCCTGAGTTATGATGTTATCATGAGCTCCATGATGCTGGACTCCATCCTCACAGGTGGAGAAGTTGCTGTAGCTTTAGGGCATTAATACTTGTGTTTTTGGATTAGTGTGAGATTATTATCAATTATATATACAGTCAGTCAGTCATTTTCTGCCGCTTGTTCCCGTTAGGGGTCGCGGGTGACTGGAGCCTATCCCAGTGGCTTTGGGCCTTAGGCGGGGTACACCCTGGACAGTGGCCAACTCGTCGCAGGGCTTATATATACAGTATATTAATGATATTTTTTTGTAATTACTACAGAGATGAAAATCAAATCATCAGATCATATTTATCATAAATCATGTTACTTCCACCAAAATGACGATTCTGCTGTTTCTTTACTTCTTCGTTGTTTTCTTTGTGTTTATGTAAAACATAATGATACATATATGACAAAACATAACTGAAAAAGCAATGTTTCGCTGTGCTGTAACTAGAAATCATGAAAACTTTAGCTGTGTTTAGTCTGGAAGAACAGCGCCCTCTTCCTGTTTGGTGAAGTTAAACAATGAATTATTTCCGCGTTGTTTCTGAGAAATCGCGTTTTTTTTTCCGTCAGTTTGGTTTTGTGAACAGCTCTAAGTACCACAATACCCATGAGCTTAGTTGCTAAAGTCGTGTTCTTTTGTGCTGATGATTCAACCGGGAGGGTTTCATGTTCATCCAAGTGCTCGCACTGTCCGTGCAGAAAATGAACAGGACTTTTACTTCTAGGACACCTGAAATAACGCCTCTCACTTTGATACTCTGTCAGTCTTCAATGGCTACATTCAACAACTTTAACACAAGGTAACATCATTTAAACAGAGCGGGAAAGTACGGCATGAGTGCAGGAGCATAGAGTTCACCAGTTTACTCCCGTTTACTGTTTGAGATTTTAGAATAGACCTGTAGACCCGAGTCCGAACTGTATTCTCTTTATTCCAAACTGCTCTGACCAAGTTTAACTCATTCTGCCCAGTGTTAATGTTCTGTAGCATACAGTCCGAGTGTGTTTGGCAGTATATTTAGTTAGAGCAGTGTTGAAATAGCTTCTGTCACAACTCAGTGGGCCAAGACTTTATATAGACTGTGTTAGTGTTCACAGTCTAAACTCATTACCCTGCATTAGACAGCGAATTCTGACCGCCCAGAGAGAGAGAGAGAGAGAGAGAGTGTGTGTGTGTGTGTTGTCTGTGTTTAAACAGTGACAAGTTAACTGGGGCCAACGCTGTGAGCAGCACTTATTCTCTGTCGGAGATGGAAGAGTGTCTAGTGGACAGTTGCGTGTTTTTGGACGTGCGTGGATATGTGTGGGTTGATGAACGTGTGTGTGTGTGTGTGTGTGTGTGTGAAAGAAAAAAAAAAATAAAAATGGTGTTGAAATGTTTTTCGTCATGCCCATGTTTAGCGTTAGTATTAGTTGAAGAAGTAGTGTTTGTGGTAATACAAGTTGTAGCACTAAAGGACTGGTCCAGCATTTTGGGAAATACGCTTGTTCACTTTCTTGTCGAGAGTTAGATGAGAAGAAAGAATCGACTTAGTTGGTAGCAGGTCATATGATTGGCAGCAGGTAGGATGAGAATCACTTGTGGACCCCCCTCCTTCTTGCCCTGTTGTTGACATGCTGCCAAGCCCCTCCCCTCTGCCATAGCCCTGCACCGTCCTCCTCCTCCTGCACTCTCTGGATGGCTGGCGGTGGTTTGGGACTCTTCCCTCCTCTCCCGTCCATCTCCTCCTATCCTTTCCTTCTCTCTCTGTTCCTCCTGGACGTCTGCAGCACCCCCGAGGTTTGTCAGCTTGCACTTGTAGATCACCTCGAGTTAGGACTGCAGGTTATAGTCTCAGATGTATAACTTGAGCTTTGCATTTAACCTTTGAAAGGATGGTAGCAGATGTAGTCAGTTTTACTGGTTTGTTGTTGTTGCTGCAAAAAATGTATGCATTTTTCATGCTGCAGAAAGCAAGGTGGGTTTTTTTTGTAAATAGGGATTAATTAAGTTGTAGGGATATTGGTGAACAAATTAGCCAACTTCTTGCTACTTTGGTGTGAAACTGACTCTGATTTTGAATAAAAAATCTCAGTTCTTGTTATTACAGTTTAGTTTTTGCCTCAAAAATGCACATTGGGACTTACTTGTGCTACATGTTGTGTTATACATGCTTATTGTGAGCTGGTGTTGCTGCAGGCTCAGATGGCTAGCGAGACACCTGCAGCTTCTATTGTGAGGCCAGATCTGCTCTGTGTCAATGGCTCCGACACCAGAATGGAGTCACATTACTGCACGGCTGTACAGTAAGGACACAGACCTGAATCTCTTCTCTTCTGCTCTGCGTTAACACAAGGTGACAGCATCTGGGTGTCCACCAAGTGACACAGAGCAGAGAGACACAGAGAGCAGGGGGCACCTGTGTTTGTCTATGTGCACGCTTCTGTTGCCCACGTATTTCTGTGTGTTGGTTTGTGTGTGTGTGTGTGTGTGTGTGTGTGTGTGTGTGTGTGTGTGTGCGTGTGTGTGTGTGTGTGTGAGTGTGTGTGTGTGTGTGCGCGCGTTTTTATGGCTGGTGCCCTTGCTGAATGAATGGCCTTCTGATGAGCTGTAGCGTCACTGTTTGAGTGTGTTCATGTGGAGAAACTTTAAAAAGTTTCAGTCGCCACACAAAAGCTGGCTGTCCCTCTCACTTTTTGGAGTACAATGACTGAAGAGAGAGAGCGAGAGCGAGAGAGAGCAGGCTTCTGAAATCAGAACATGCTGAGTAAGCTCCTGCAGCCTCAAGCTTTGCGCCAGTCTGATATAACTTGTGAAGATTGTACAAATTAAATGTCTGCGAAGGTGTCAGTTAATGAATTAAGGCTGACCAATCAGGGAGTACTGTTCTCACTATACTCTCTGTGCAGCACATATGAGAAATCTTCTCTGCACCTTTTGGTCCTAAAGCACAAACATGTTTTCAGTCTTGCTATACGTGAGTGACTTGTATGTTAATTGGGGCATTTAGAGGTCAGCAATTTGGTCGCTGACTGACTGAGGTTTAGCTTAATGTCTTGTGACCAGTGCGACCATGAGAGGGGTCGGCGGGCTTGTGATGTCTGAACAGTGTCAGCTACCTCTAATGCATTTACTGCTTGTTTTGGTGTGTGTGCGAGCGGTCCCACTGCTCTGCAGAGTGTGCTCGCTCTAGTCACCGCTAGAGGTTAATGCGTTTGAAGTAGCCGAGCAGAACAAACAAACCTGTGATGCACGCACAGACATGTACACACACACACACACACACACACACACACACACACACACAGAGGAAAGAGTGTGGACACTTGTGTGAAATGACATGGTTGTCCTAAGCTTTAGACGGGCATTAACACACAGGAGCACACGCACAGACACACGAGTGTGACGATCCATGAAAAGAGCTTTGGGTCCACTTTGGCTGATTTCCCAACATGCCTTGATGTTATCAGGAGGCTCTGAGGGGAGTAGGCAGCTGGACCGACCCAGAGTCGGCGAGGGTGAGGCAGGTTTTTATGGCAGACAGGAAGTTCAGTGGTGGTCCTTTTCCCTTTGGGTATCATCTACTGTCATTTTCTGCTCTTGATTTTATTCTCTAATGACTGCTATAATTGAGCAGTTGAGTTGTAAACACTGAAATTCTTTCAACATGTTTCCTCAAGCAGACAGCTCGACCACCACAGTGAAAGAGAGGCAACGTGCAGTTTAATTCCAGGATTTGCCCCACGGCTGCACAGGGTCATTAGGTCAGTGACCCATTCTTAGGGCATCGTAAGACTATTCTGTGTTTATTTTTGAAGAAAAAGTGCTTTCTCAAGTGCATGTTGTGCTGATTATGGCAAGTTGGTTTCTCAAATTGCAGCCAGAAGAAAAGCGAGACTGATGTGTGATCACAATGTGTGATAAACAGAATATTTACTAGCAATTTTTCTTGTGGTGGGTGTCATAAACTGTGAGGCTATATTTTTTATTTTATTTTAAAATGAGAACTTTTCTCAGCTTGAGGAAGCACACGACCTGTGCCTAAAACGAAGACACGTGCAGCCCTTTTTTTCCAAAATGAAATCTACCACACCTTGTTGCCACTTCATAAAAAATAAAAAAAAAAAAAAAATAGCAGGTTCAGTTTTAAAGTGGCAGAAAGGTGTGTACACACTTTAATCTGACTTTGGCATTTATTTTATTTGTGACAGAGCCATGTTTTGGAAGTGCTGAACCTTGTGTGGAAACCTTGGTTGGATTAGGTTTATGATGCAACAGTGTTCAGGTCCATCACTCTAGTGTCACTTCTGACCCAACCTGGTTGAAGATTGACCACTTTCCTTCGCCCTTGGCAACCCAACTGGTCCGTGTCGGTCCCGGTCAATGGGTCCAGTCATGACAACGACCAGCTGTCCCAGTGTCCCGGGCCTCTCCATGTCCTGCCTTTCTTCTTCTGTTCCTTTCTGACCCGAAATCTAAGCTGACCCCATTCACGGACAGCACAGACAGTCCTGCTGGCCCACATCAAAGCTTCACTCATCCCAAACCTGCAGTGCCAGTCCTCTTATTCTCTCTGCCTGCTCCATAATCACAGCAGGTCCCCCTCTCATTCAGCCGCCTGCGATAGGAAGCCAGCTATTAGCAACCTGACCCACTTTTCTGATTGCTAACTGCTAGCACGGCTAATTGGGCTCTAATCACTTCCTAATGGCTGCATTGTTTCAGGCTGCTCTCACTAAATGGTAAACAGGGGGAGAAAGGAGAGGCGGCGAGCGAGTGCCTATTCCCAATTAGGGCATGAAAGGTGCTGTAAAAATGAAATAATGTGCAGAAGCATAAGAGAATGGGGTTAAAAATAAAAATAAAACAGCGAGTTGAATGTTTAATATTCAGCGTAAATGCTGACTTAATGAGACAATATGAATAACAGATGAATATGGAATTTGCTAGTAGCTCGTTTGAATTAAAGGAAACTTTACTCATAACCAAATGAGCACGGTGAGAGATAAACTTCCAGTGTGCACCATCGAAAAGTCAGAGAATCAATCATATAAGCATCTTAATTACTTTTCTTATATGGTTGAGCACCAAAAGCCTTATTTCCTTCCAAAAACTTTCAATAGAGTGATATATATTTTTTATTTTTTTTTTTAATTTATTTTTTTCAATATAAATCAACTTGGTTCAAGAATTTTCTAAAATTAAGTATCATTTATGCAGCAGCCTGCTGTTCTTTCAAGATATCGACAAGACATTCACAATTCTTGAAACAGGTTGATATGTATTGTAAAAGGTTGTGAAAGAAACAAAGAATCCTGCACACTGTCAATCACTGGTACTCACTCGTTTCAGTCCTTAGACTGTAAATGTAAAGGAAAAAAACGCATTGGACAAGAAGGGACGGTTCACCCCCAAATCAAAAATACATATTTTTCCTCTGACCTGTATATCTGTTTATCCATTTCAATTGTTTTGGTGTGAGTTGCTAAGTTTTTGAGATATCGGCCGTGCACATGTCTGCCTGGTGCTCAAAGCGCCATGAAGCTGCTCGCCGCAAGGTTTGTGTATTATCTTCGAGACCTGCAGTGTAGTAAGGACCTAAATTAAGGACCTAAAGTCACAGCAGCAGCAGTGAATTGGAATAAATATAAGTGTGTGCGTGTGTGTACACAAAGTGCAACGGAAATGTTATGATTAATTCCACCCAGTGCTCCCTGCACAGGCCCTCTCACTCACTGGCCGTTGGTGTTTGAATATTCAAATGTTACTGGTCTGAGCTCTGCGCGGCTGGCAGCACCACACTGACAACCTCAGCAGCCCTCAGGATACTCTAGTTCTCACCGTAAGAACAGTGACTAACCCGAGGACTTTCAGCTCTTCTCTTGCTCCTTCAGTTCTTGGTAAGTTTGCTTGCTGAGATGCTGCTGAGTCACTTGTTACAGTTTCTTCTTGGGTGATACATTTGTAACAATGGTTTACTGAAGCATGTTTACACTGCAGAAAAGGGCATTTTTGTCATGTTCATTTCCAAGTTAAACTGTATTTCTAACTGACGAGGGCCTGAGTACTTGTTACCAGATGTAACCAGACAGTGTTTCTTTGTAAAGCAGAGGGACGCTGACCAAAAGCAGTCCATATAAGTCCAAGCCTTATAAGCGGAGCAGCACTGCTTCTTGACTCGACCTGCTTGGCAAGACTTTAAAGTACTTGAGCCTGCTCCTCATTGTTTTTATAAACAGTTTGTGATGGGCTCCTCTCATTGTTAGTGCTAAGGGGTTTTTAACAGTTTTGGTGGCCAGCCCAAAGGAACGTAATGGCACGTTTGGCTGTATCAACACAGACCACCTCCAAGCCCTTATAAGGCCACTTTGTGTGGGGTCAAAGAAGACACACCCCTCAGCATCTGGCTTATCTTCTCTTCCCCAGATCCTCCCTCTGCATGACTTTTCCTCCTCATCTGTACCTTCCTATCTCATTGTTTAATAAAATGTGTCTTTCTGGCGCAGATCCCTCAGAGGGCATGACCTCACAGCCTTCGGCGATGAATGAGCATGCGCCGTCATCTACAGTGACCGTCAGCTCCTCCACCAGCATCCCCGCTGCTACCTCTGCCCTGATTCCTCCCCCATCTTCGTCGTCCTCATCCTCCTCTTCCACGGCCATTCCCCAGCCCAACAGCAACAGCAAACCCTGGAGGAGCAAGTCGATAAGCTCCAAGCACACCTCCTCTTCTTCTCCCTCCTCCACCAGCACACCCTCGTCTGCCATGCAGTCCGTCAAGCAGGAGAAGGACACCTCCTGTAAGGCTGCCCTGGCAAGTGAAGCTCCCCCTAAGGCTGTCACTCAGAAGTCAATGCTGGAGAAGCTTAAGCTCTTTAACAGTAAAGGAGGCTCCAAATCTTCCACCTCCTCCAATGGAGTAGGGGCCCAGACTGACAACGCTGCCCTAGCCAGGCAGCTCGGAGCGGGGCAGGTGGAGAGAGCCGAGACTGGCTCCAACACCGACCCCCTGGAGGAAGATGATGGCAACGTCCGGCCGGGAATGAACGGGAGCAGCAATGGGACGGCCTACGGAGCAGCTCCCTCAGCAGGTACTACGGTGTCCACAACTGCCAGCAGCCCCAAAATCGCCCTGAGGGGCATTGCCCAGCGCACTTTCAGTAGAGCTTTGACTGCCAAGAAGGGGTCTGTCAAAGGCACCGAGAAGGACAAGGAGAGGGGAAAGGAGAAGGAGAAAGGCAAGGAGGTGGGGAAACGCATCTCTGTCCCCGACAGGACAGAGCTCAGGGGGGAGGAGCCTAAGGAGGAGGTAGCACCCGTTGCTGTAGATACTGACAGCTCAAACAAAAGGACCTCTAAAATCACCAGCTTCATTCCCAAGGGGGGTAAAGTGGCCAAAAAGGAGAGTTCCACCCCTGCACACAGCGGAATACCAAAGCCAGGAGGAAAAGCCCCGGGAATCGGGGGGAAAGCGTCCTCAGTGAAGGAGGCGGGGGAGCGGCCTCGGAGCATGCGGTTAGGGGGGGGTCTCGCCATGCACCGCGGCCCCCTGGACAGAGACAGAGACAGCAGACACTCCAGCTCTACTTCCAGTATTGCCTCCACAGAGGGAAAGACCAGCACCGCCCCTGTGGCAGGAGGAGGCACTACACAGAGCACAGCCAGCAACACGGTCAGCGTGCAGCTACCTCAGACACAACAGCACCACAGCCACCCCAACACGGCCACCGTCGCACCTTTCATGTACAGGTGAGCTCACACAGACGGGGGCTGGAAACACCTGTTGAAGCATCAGAAAGATTGGTTCCAAATTTACCATTTTTCTATCACATTAAATATTTTTGACTGAATGGGTTACAATCAAGGTAAAAAAAAAGATCTGCATTGTTGCTAGTTTAGGCACTAGTTTTTCACAAGGAAGTAGAATGCGTGGAATGAAAGACAATATCTCTGATCCTGCTAAATTGATTTTAATACTTTTTTAAAACTGTCCATTGGGAGTCTGACAGTGTTCTACAGTAGGAGTGCAATGCTAAATCACTGAAGTACTCTTTTAAGAATTAATTTAGCTTAGTTAAAAGTCTTTTTACTATAAATATGGAATGAGTAGGATTTTCCTACAAAAACAAAACAATGTATATACTTACAAAATTACAAAATAGTCCCTCTCAATCGTCATTTATTACCCACTAGAAGCGTGTGGCGGTGTGTGTATCTGCAGAGACCCTGCCCTCTGCCTGTATGCAAAAACGTAGGGACCCAGGTTACATCGCTGTATCTGTCATCTGCTCAAAATCCTTTCCGTTGGGTTGGGCGGAGGGCGTGGGCATGTTTATTTGCACTTTAGAACATAACCGCTGTGGAACAATCAGAAAATAACGTTTTATTTATCTGTTTCACTGCGTTGTTCTCGCTAACACCGCTCCCTCTTATCATTCACTCTCTTGCTCCCTCGACCACCGCTGCTCGCTCGCTCGCTCTCTGTGTAGCCCGTAGAGTCGGGAGGAGGGGCCAACTTTGAATCGTGGGCTTTCAAACAGCAACCGACAAATCCTACTCGTTCTACCTTTAAGATGCGCACGCTGGCCACAACACAGCGTGTAAGATCAGGCTTCACTAAACAATGACAAAACACTGCACCTCTTTCTCTGACTAAAAGTCATACACACAGCACATTTCCCAGAATTGGTTAGGTTGAATTCTTCAGCGACTACTATTTGAAGTTGACAAATGTCGCCTGGAGTGTATGTGATCAGTCGTGTACCTGATAACAGTTCTGGTGAAGCTGTTCCTGACTCTCTAAGCTTTTAAATAACTACAAATTGGTGTATAACCCTGTATATGCTGTATTTGTGGTAGGTTTGGACAAGGCAAAGTTTCGAAGAACATCACATATCTGACATGTGATTCTCTGGCAGCATCTGAAAGCAACAAGACGTGAATCTAGCCATCTGTGAACTGTTAACCAGGAATGTGTGTATGCAGAGTGCATTGTCCGCACATGTGTGCACATGCATCAAATATCAAAAAACAAATATGTGTGGATGTTGTGCCTCTGACCTCTGACCTGGTCCCAGCATGATAAGGAAGGAGGTCCCTCTCTTTCTCAATGAGGCCTTTCTAACAGTCTCTCATTAGCCTCCTGACGCTTCCTGCACTGCCGCCCTTTCTCCCTCTGAGCATCCTGATCTGTAGCTCACCAACTGACCTCTCCAAAATCCCCCCATCCTCAGTACTCAGAAACATGTTTTTTTTGCTGTGTACCTGTCAGGTACTATTACCAGCAGGATTATACCACCTCCACCTGTCAGAAAGAGTATGTTTGACATATAATAAAAGAAGTAAGACACGTAGAATCAATGTTCAAATTGACTTTTTCCCTCACCTGCCAATTTAAAAAAAAAAAACAAAAGAGAGAGGGAAAAAAAAATCACCCTGCCAGAAATAATAGATACTAGCCAGAGAAATGTTTAGTGCATGAAAAGTTTCAACCAATATTAACCAGACATTAAAGGAAAGTTTAGGTGCTGCCCTTTTTGGTGGAGCAGTGAAAGCAGCAGTCAGTGGCTAGCGCACACTGAGAGTAGTCAACGAGGACAAAGTCTAGGACCAAAGGCTGTATATAACCGAGGCATTCGAACGTCATCGTCTCGAAAAGCACCAGCCGGTGCAGTGGGTGAACTGTATTGATTTATCCTTCAAACACAGCGTTCACTGGCATTTGGGGCTTAGCAGGCGTTCATTTTGGATCCTGGTCACAAGACTGGAAACACCGCAGATTTAATTCTTAATCAGGTTTATCCCGCTTTCGTGACAATTTGCAGAATATTAGGTTCCCACTAAACGCACAGTAATTCAGAATCGATGATATCCCCCCTTTGATCCCTTGCACAATTTGTTTTCCCAGATCCCAAACAGACGGCGAGGGAATAGTGAACCCTGAGACCGGCTCAGGCGGAATAGGCGGAGACGTTTCCTTCACCAAGACCGGCCAGCTCTCCATCGAGGACCTTTCAGGTTGTCTAATTACTTACAGTATAGGGTCAGTATAGATCAGACTATGTCTTATTGTGCTGGTTAATATTTCTGAACTTGTTTCTTTTTTGTCTCACTCAGTTGAAGACCCAGAGACGAGGCGGTTGCGTACTGTCAAAAACATAGCAGACCTGCGGCAAAACCTGGAGGAGACCATGTCCAGCTTGCGAGGAACTCAGGTCACCCACAGGTAGAAATCTAATAAATTCTTTCTCTCAGCTGGTTTTAACTGGCAGCCGCTGGTGATTCAGTGCTGCACCCCAACTGACTCCACCTACTCTGCTTTTGAGGAGTGTTTCAGCTAAATATTCATTTAACAAGCTTGTCGTTGAACTCTTTTACTTCTTTATTTTCATCAATATATTGTAATTCCTTTTGTAATTGTAATACCAAATTGTATACTGCAAAACCTTGTAAAATGTAGGAAAACGTGTTCTCATCTCAGGTAAATAACATATACAGTAGGTATATGAAGAACAAATGCAATATAATTATAACAAAATATTTCTAAAAGCATTTTCTGTTCACCTTGTCAATTCAGCACTGCTCATAAAGAAGTTTCTAAATTGTGTTTCAGTGTAAAACAAAACTACTGTTTGGGGACCATCAAAGTGTAGCACCTTGCAATGGCTGCTACGGCTGAGTGGTAAAAAGGCTAAATCAGGCTAACTGTTGGGGATTTGAGTCAGTGACTGAACTGCCTCATGGTCAGCAGACTGTGTCTGTCTGTCTAGACTTACAGGTATTACCTTTTTTTTTTTCTCGTTGCTGTCTCATCCTTCTTTTGAGGGATCTTTTACTTTGATCGCAGGGCATGTCTTTCATGTCGTCTTTGATTCAGGTTTAGCTCTAATCACGTTCCCTCCCACAGAATTTTGACCTCTGCTCTCGCCTCAGTGCTGACCCAGCTGAGATTAATTTGTCCTGTTTTTGTCTGTAACAAAGGATCTCTTATCTTTGCTTTCTTCCTGTCTGTTCACAGAGAAGATTATGCCGTTTTCCGCTACTAGTTTGGCAGTTTGTTTGCCTGGACTATACTATGTACTATATCTCGACTATTAAACAAGTAGACAGTCATTGGCGATAACGTTTGTATTACTGTACTGTAATTATCAGACTACATAATTATATTTATTGTTATGTTTAATCAAATAGTGTATTATAAATCTGTGCATAATCATAACACCAGAAAGGCAAACAATGGCCATATAATGACCCCCTATCCAAAAACTCATTTTATGAAGAAAACTGTCTTGTATAGAGCTAGTGTCATCTGGAATAATATTCCCATTGAGGTACGTCAGCTTTGTAATAAGCTGTCAGTTAAAAGAAGTTTAAGGTGTTATGTGTTGTTGTAGGTTCTTAAACGTTTTGATTATTGTCATTTTATAAATCATATTGTATGGATGTTTCGTCCCGTTATGGATCAAAACCAGATTTTATGTATATAGGAGTGTAGGTATCTGCATTTTTCTGTATCTGTGTGCGTTCGTGTATATTTCATTTACTGTGATGATTTTAATGTTGTTGTTGTTATGTAACATTTTAGAATGGACCCCAGGAAGACTAGCTGATTGCATAGACTTTCAGCTAATCCATATAAATAAACAATAAACAGGTAGAGATTTGGCTCCAAGTCATTAAGCCACCCATTGCATTCTTTGAGAGGTTTTTGTTCTTCACGTGCTTCTTAGTTGACTCAATAGAACCTCATCAGAAAACATTCAAAATGTAGCTTGTATAGTGTCACCTTGTGTGTTAAAAGAGGGTTTTAAATAATAGCTAGTTCCAGTCCCTTTTGTTTACGTGTGGATCACAGATTGTGCCTTTATTCTCTCATCTGTGTCTCCTCCTCTACCTGCTCAGCACCTTGGAAACCACCTTCGATGGCAGCGTCACCACAGACATCAGCGGTGGTGGCGGCAACAACAACAGCGGAGGGGGTCGGAGCATCCTCAGCCTCACTTCTACCCGCCCCTCCCTGTCGTCATGGCGACTGGGCCAGTCCAGCCCTCGTCTGCAGGCGGGCGACGCGCCCTCTATGGGGAACAGTTACGGCGGCCGGGTGGCTGGCGGCCAGGGAGGACGCTACCTGTACCCTGGGCACCTCCGACGGCAGCTGGCTGGCAGGGGAGGAGCCCTCTGCAGCGTGGACCTCGGAGACAGAGCCGGGGACGACTCTGACCTGGACAGCATCTCTATGGAGGTCACTGGATACATGAGCGATGGAGACGTGCTGAGCAAGAACGCTTCGCGTACTGAGGATGTCACCAGCGGGTAAGTGGATGAATGACACTGAGTGCTAATGCTGAAGCAATGAGTCGATGCATCGATAAGTCGATCGACAGAAAATTACTCGACAGCAGTTTTGTTCATTTATCAAGCGAAAATGCCAAACATTTGCTGGTTCCAGCTTCTCCAGTGTGAGGATTTGCAGCTTTTCTCTGTGTTTTATCATTGTAAATAGAACGCCTTTTGTTTTTTGGATTGTTGGTTGGACAAAACAAGCTATTTGAAGACGTCACCTTGGCCTCTGTGAACTTGTGGCGGTTCGTTTTCCACCGTGTTCTGATTTTATAGACTAAACATTTTTGTCAATTAATAAAAATATATAAACAGATTAATCAAATGAAAACAATCATTAGCTACAGCCCTTGAAATTGCCGCCTTTTGGGGGGAGAGTGAGAGAGACACTCGGCACACTGGCTGATTATGTTTAAAGATCAAATGGTTCTTCTTGACCTCTGTTGTTTCTTGCGATGTGTTTGAGTAAGCCAGTTAACACAGTACCTGATTTTGAATTCAGTCATCAAAAATCTCCAAGGTGACATACACTGTTTGAATGATACATATAATTTTGGCCAGTAAAAAATGATTACTGGTTGATAAGAGAAACTATGAGAAAGCATCAGGAGCTTAAATCTACCTTAAATTTAAGATCCTGTCTTAAATGTCTTGCCTATAATTCATTGTCTTTGAGAGTTAACACCGAAGGATTGTTTTAGTACAGTACAGTAATATACTGTACCCAGCTGCTGCTGTTGTGGGGGTGTTAAAACGTATTTATATGGGCAATAAAGTCTTCAAAAGTGTTAGTTACTTTGTGCTACTATTATGAGAGCACCGTGTGTTTATACTTAGAATTTTCCGGCTGGTTGAAATATAATGTTATGGTTGATCATAACATGGGAAGTGATCTTTCAAAACAAACATTATACATTATAAGATATTTATTGGCAAACAAGCCTGACACTGTACAACCATCATGTGAGTCACGTGACCCCATAGGCTGAGTTTTCTTGAAAGCAAACTTGCCAGAGGAGGGCAGTAGTGTTCCCTCCTCACCATTCCTCCCTATGATCCAAGTGCCAGATGATCAGACCCAACAGTTCAGCCTCAGCAGCATAAGCGAAATATATTCCGTATAGCTCGGATCCCACAAGTATCCCATCTTCCTGTCTGCGGACGCAGTAATGCTGAGATGCTGATAACGTGTTTATTTGCTCTCTCAAAGCCACTGTCCATGTTGTAACAGGCCCCCTGCATACCTTGGCTGTCGCACTGTGCAATTTAATCCTCTGCTGTCATCATCATTATCTGATGAAGTTGTGAAAGGCGCCAACTCGCCTTCAGATGACAGCGAAAAGCCACAGACCGAGAGACCAGGGTCTGGTAAAAAGGCTGCCTCAGGGACTAGTTTGAGTTCAAATGAATGCAAATGTAGAAAAGAGGCCACGAGCTCAGCAAAGCAAGGTGATAGAAAAAAACACATCTCTTTAAAAGTGGAGTGTAAATTACTTCCCCTGGCCCCCCTGGATTTGAACTGATTCACCAGCCCTGAGGTAGCTGTAGAGTTCGAGGGAGCTAAGTGCTCTTGGAGTACTTGATATGTCTGCGGCTGAGCAGATAAAGGCCAAGCCACAGCCACACCTGGACAGGTGAGTGGTGTGAACATGTGAGCAGAGCCATTTGCTTGCTCTGAAAACTTAATATCCAGGCTGTGTGGAAGGCAAGGCAAAACATAACAAAAAATAATTTCCTAAAGAGGATTTTCTGACGATCTGATATTGTTCAGGCTGCAATTAAAGATTATTTTCGTGAGCAATTTGTCTTTTTTTTTTCCTGTAAAATGTAGGAAATTGTGAAAAATGCCTATCACAGCGGGTTAACTATTTAAAACAGACACAGACTGATGACTTCCCCCCAATCCCTCTCTACATCCTCAGCCCTTTTACTGTAGCGGTTAGCTCCTTAACAGGCCTGTTAGCATCCACTAACTGGTTTGTCCACACAGTGGAGGGATGTTTACCCAGAGAGGAGGAGCTGGCATTTAGATTACAGCAGTTGACTATCACAGTTCAACTCTTTACCTCCACTTAAATGTCAATTAAAGGGTCAGTTCACACAAATCATAAAAGAAACCTATTGTTTTACCTATAGTGGTATCTAGCCATGCAGGTAGTTCTGGTTTTATTGGTCCAGGTTTTGAGACATCCGTCTCTGAAATGTAAGCTTTTACCTCAATACAATGGAAGAAGTAATGTCTCTGTTACTGTGACCATCTAAACTACTTTGTACTAAAGAAATAGTCCCTATCAATCTTTCAGATGTCCCAATAGAGACAATTTTCAATCCTGACACAAATTCCGTAATCCGTAATAAGAACTAATCATTCGTTGCAGCTCTAGACATTCATAAGCGATCGAACTGTAGACTGAGATGACCAATCAGCATCAATCTGTCTTGATAGTTCTGTGTAGATAATTAATTTATGCTCTCCGAGTCCTACAGACAACATGAATGATGACACCACATTTTGTTGGTTTTCTCCAACCCCCGCCTCTATTTTTTTTCCCTTTCGGCTTCTCTGGCCCTTAGAGACAAGGGCCCCCACCCCCCATCCGCCACCTCCTCCTCCTCAGCTCGGGGGTATGTCCCCCAATCTCCCCCCCCCCCCCCTTCCCTCCCTTAATCCCCTTCCCTCCAAACCCTCCTCCACCTTTCGCAGACAGACCCAACCTCCAGCCAGGAGGGAAAAGCATGTGCAGCTGGAGAGAGAGGCTGCATACAAACACTGAGCTCGCACACAGCAACACACACTCACACATACACATTCAGGCTACACATGGACACATAATCTATACATGGAGAGTTCAGTGATACTGCTCACCCACCTCTGATATCACCATGATCAAACACGCTGTCACCTGGTGATATTATTCTCGTAACGGCAGATCTCGCACACAGGTTCAGACCTGATAACAGACAGTAGCCAGACGGTTGAAAACGTTTGCTTTGGAGGTTTTTATCGTCAGGGATCAACCCTCACCTGGACTTGTTTATTTTGCTTCGGACCAACTTGGTTACCATGTTTGAGGCAGAAAGGTACGTCAGAGTTTTAAACCATCAACAGAAATCAGAAGCTCTTGAGGCAATTGTTTTTTCCAGTGCGCGACATTTTGCGAAATTTCCCCCTGCCTGTACCACAGTGCATGAATTCTTATTAAGGTAAATATTTTTGCGGTTTCATTTACTCAAGAACCTTTGCTTCTGTTAGTTGCACGGCCATGTAAACTCTATCTGGCTGCTCGATTTCAGCTCCTAAACTCTCTTGTTTGGACACGTTTCTCCTGCTGCAGAAGGTTACAGGTTAACAAGACGACAGAGAGGCTCAGTTACTCATTAGTGTGAAGGAGTAAAGTGTGTGTGTGTGTGAGAGAGAGAAACTGACTGACTAACTCCCCAGCCATCTTCAAGGTGATTTTGCTTTGGGATGATGGATGCTTCCCATAAAAGAACAGCTAACCCCCCTCGGTGTCTTCATTGTCTGTTGTCGCTCTTGTTATTGTGAAAATCTGCTACACAACAAGTCTTATATCAGTAAAGGGAGTTATGTTTGCATTGCTTTATCTGTTAAAGTGTGGGATTCCTAAAAAAAACTGACATTTGGTGGTCCAAATTCCAAATTCTTGATATAATAGCTCAAAAACAAATAATAAATACAGCACAAGACATAAAAACACCGATTAAAATGATTGAAACCATTTTAGTAATTACTGATGAATACTTTAAATTCATAAAGGCAGCTGAGAATAGAAACGTTTTTAATCTGGATCTAATCTAAAATTACTTAAAGTATTCAAGTCCTCTTTCGCCTGGAAGGTTGTTTCCAGCTCTTTGGTGCACGGTAACAAAATGCTGAATCTCCATGTTTAGTTTGGACTCTGGGTAATGGTTAGCAGACCGCTACCAGATGACCGGAGAGAGTAGCCGCAGCCGTTATACTGCATTCATGTTCTGGTGAGAAAGTACAACATCTGCTACTTTCAGGTTTGCTGCTAACGCGGAGCTGGATTCGCATGCTGTTGGGTACGACAAATCAGTCCCAGTCTGTTTTCTACGTGTTTTATATCACCATAGTGAATTATCACCCATCACTGCCCTCAGCTCGACAGAGCTTTTTAGCCTCTTTTAACTCGTTGTTTTGGTTTTTCCAACTCTGTTCTCGTCAGCCTCATTTCCAGCAGCAGCAGCAGCATGCAGCTGTGGTGAGTCAAAAAGCTCTAATTAACCCACAGACAGACGAAGTTAACAACTATAGCTGGTGAAGAAAGTAAACAGGTAGCAGCTAAAGAGCCAGACATTTTTCTCAGGAAGTTGGTAGAGACCAAACCAGCGCTGAAAGGAGGGTGAATACCGGACTTCTAAATGAATGCTAATGTTATTCTACGTCTGCTGTATGTGCAAGTATAAATTCACGAAAAACGACTTTATAAGGAGATAATGTCATCGTTAAGGTCGTTCATCTTGTTTTGTTGCCCTCAATTTGCCCCCAAACCCCAGCAATTATTGCAACTGTGAAAATAATGAATTCGTAATCACAGTTGCAGCTGTAAACATTGTAACGGCTGCAGTTTGTTCACCATATGTGCAGGTTTGCGCTCCGCTGAGTGACTCCTGGTTGCCGTTGAGTTTTTGTCGGGCAGTTCAGATGCTGATTCTGTTTGACTGGAGGTTACACAAAGGAGCTCTGTCTATAGGAAACTCAGCGCTGTGTTTATACTGTATATACATGTAGGTATAAATGTGTGTTTGTGTGTGCGCGCTGGGTTCCCTCTTGGTGGAGATCCGCGTTGAGATAACACAAAGTGTTTTAGTGGTTGAACTCTCGCTGGGCTTGTTTTTCTACTCACTTGCCTGCAGAAACAGAATCATCACAGTCCCACACAGAAAGCGTTCACCATTTGAACGGTCCAGCCTCAACTTTAGATCAGCAAACATTTCATGAAATTACACCTGGGTTAAATGAGTCAATATTTAGTTCCATTAGGAGTCTACTCCACGGGTAAATGTTTAGGGAATTAGTCAAGTGTTGTTTTAGTTTGAATGGGAATGTTTGTGTAAGTGTTCACGGCCTCAGCATCAGCTTCAGACTGGAACTGTCGCTAACGGTCAGCCTCTGACTCCAACAACCAATAAATCCAGTTGCTTTGAATTAAATTTTCCGTTATGAAATGAAGGAACCGGCCCACTTAGCCTGCACTTACACGGCGTATTTTTTTTTAGCTTCTTTTAACGTTCAGTCGATCATAAAATCCCAGCCTAAAGGAGATGATGGACCCCGATGAATGGCGGCATCCTTCTCGCAGGAATAAAGAACAGACTCGTCCTCTGTCCACTGAGCTGCCGATTCTTTTACAGGCCGCCGTTGTTTACCACTGGCCACATGAGAGAAATGTGTCTTCAGCTAGATAATTTGTTCTCCTCAGTGTTTGTGTGGGAGCTCTTTGCCAACCCTGATTGATGAGAGCTTTGCCTCGGCCGGAAAACTAGATGGATGTGGGCTCCTCCCGCTCTATACACAACAAAAGCAGCTCAGAGAAGAAGAACAGTGTGTGTGTGTGTGTGTTAACTCTGGCTAAAGTCTTAGACAAAGTGTGGTAGCGCACAGCCTCAAATCACCCTCTTTGAGCCCTTTAATTGTGCATCTTAGAACTGCTTTATGGTGACTATGTCTAATGTGCTTTGTTGGGTTTCGCAGCTATATGACTGACGGAGGTTTGGGTCTGTACACGCGGCGGCTGAACCGCCTGCCTGACAGCATGGCCGCCGTCCGAGAGACAGTCCACAGAAACGCGTCGTCAGGACAGGGAGATGCTGACAGGTAAGTCTAAAACATCTTAAAGGTGGACTTCCACCCGCTTATTCTCTTACACTTTGAAATTCTGCCTTCGGGATGTTCAGTTCATTTCAGGACTGAACTCGGACGTGTTTGTTCAAAGGTGGGAGTTGGGACATACACAGTAAATATAGTTAGCGAATGAGTTTGTAGACGTGTCTTGTGGTTGTAATGTGTCTGGTCTGTTTCCTGCGTCTGTCAGTCCAGAAAATAGAAAACTGTTTTATTGCACTGAAGGTGCAGTGCAGTTATGTCATCTTGTTTCCTGGTGGTTGAAATACTATCGAGTCCTCTTTTGGTTTCATCGGCCTTGGTTTGAATACTTGTGGATAGAATTGTGAACTTCTTTGTCCCGTTCAAAATCGTGTGTTCATGAGTGTAGAAGGGAAAAACTGGTCTTGAGGCTTAAAAAAAAAAATAAAAATCACAGCTTTGCACATAAAACGCAATATCTTGAGCAGCCTTTGTAGAAAAACAGCTGAAACACCATCATATCCTTTCTATTGCTTAATGTCTTAATTAAAAAAAAAACATGATCTCTATTTCACAGAATGACATTGCACATGTTTTGCTCAGACTTGTACCACCACACAGTATGTGATGCAACTGAGCTTCTTGCAACTCCCCACACTGCTGACGTACCAACTGATGTGGGAGAATAGCAGTGAGTCACAGGTATTTCTGGGCGTCTTGTGTCGGCGTGAGCGGTTCGCTGTGATGCTGCGGTCCCGGTCCCTGTCTCAGAGATGGAGAGGGATTTGTTTCCTGGCTAATTGACAGATGGAAATGGCCGAGCAGAGCCCCATCGTGTTGCGAGAGAAGGATGGTGGGGTAGAAAGAAAGAGCGAGAGTTGGGGGAGGGAATAAGCTTGATAGGAAGATGGAACGCAGAATTGATGGAGGTGGTTGGAAGAATAAATGACTGAGGGATAAACTGGGTGAGACAAAGGCCTGGCTCAGAAATGCAGAAAGTAATTGGTCTCTTCAATTTATATTGAGCTATCGTCAACTTGTGATCTTATATTAAAATGTAATGTAGCAGTTTCTGATGCTGTAGGACTAGCAATATTTGAAATTTGAAACAAAATCTTTATAATTATTTGAGTCTTAAACCTGTGTGTTGCACAGACGGACATGCTGGTGTGTCTTGTAGTTGTAGTTGTAGTTGTCTCGAGTGTTTCAAGCAGCCTTTTCCGTAAATCCTCAGGTGTGGCTAATTTCCTGTCTTCCAGACTTTTGACCTTAGCCCTCTCGCTGCCCTTTACCCTGCATACACACACTCACACACACTCAGTCTTTCACATTAAACTCCCCCAGCCCTTAGGTGGGGCTTAACACAAACTGTCCCTCTCCTCACCTGTCCCCCCCTGTCTTTCTCTCTTACCATGCAGCACTCTGTCTCTCCTCTCTCCTTTCATTTTCCTCTTGCTTGTTTTGATTAGAGACTGTGCAAGTAGCAGAAACTGGAAAGCAATTCAATGAGAAAAGTTGGGGGATTTCTCTCTCTTTCATTTGATTTTGTGCTTTCATGTTTCTCTGTGAGATTAAATGGACCGAGCAGGCAGACGTGTGTTTCTCCAGAAACGTCCCATTTCTTCTTTCAGGATCTTCATTATTGCTTTCGTAAGTTTAGAGAGAAGGGTAAGGAGAGAGTTTTAAAATTTTGAGGGGATGAGGTGACCCCAGCCCCCC
>CM022485.1:5061739-5073963 GCA_011952105.1 Coreoperca whiteheadi
ACCCCCCCCCAACCCCCAGAAGGAATGTCTGATAAATGTGCTTGCTGGTTTTAGTTTGGGATTAATTAGGAGAGGTGGGGAAGCAGCAGATAAATTGCATTAGCATAACAAACGGAAGCCAGTAGAGCTGGAGGGTACAGAGGGGTGACTGGTTTTCTATCGTAAAAGATGAGGCTGATTTAATACATGAGAGGGGGGTTAATGGTGCAGTTTGGGCAGGTGGAGGAGGGTGAGCACCTTTTCTCTGGATGTGTTTCCAATATTTTGTGAGTTTGTGAGTGTCACGGTTGAAGTTCTGAGCTCAGAGGTGTGTGTGCGGTCTGTATTTGCTCACTGGGTGTATTACCCCATCTATAAACCTCCTATAGTTTTTAAAGTGCCTTTCTGTACGTCCTCCGGTTTGGGATGCAGCCGAGCCTCTCCGAGCTGGTGGGGAGGTGGGGGTGGGGAAAGGTGTTGGGTGTCACCGTGGCATTGGGGCAAAAACCTCGTGACCCCTGGACGAGGAGGCCACAGGCTTCAAAGGGCTGAGGTTCACAGTTAGGAACGTTCTCAAAACTGATGAGCCTTCATGCTAAAACCCTCCAGATCAGACAAAACCTCACTAATGAGCAGCGTAAAGGATGCAAGTAGAAAAACACAGCGTTGGACGGCTTATTCAGATAATAAGAAACCAACTGAAGTACATATCATCTCTTCAGCTGAGTTGGTGACTGATGTGATGGCTGAAACTGATCAGCGCTGCTGATCTGCAGCCCTGATCTGTTGGAAGTGCAAAAACTAGTTTTACCAACTGTCAAATGTATGTAAAGCAGTGGGTGGAAGCCAACGGAGGATCACATGAGTCAACAGGACCTGCGAGGCTGAGTAAATAGGCAGAGACAATAGAAACTAGAAACTCTGTGTGTGTGTGAGCGTGCTTATCCCTGTCATTTATCAGGCAGCAGGAGAAAGAGGAAGCAATCTATAACTGTCTGTCTTCTGATTTGAATTCTCTTTGTTAAAGCAGACAAAGGAGAGGTCTCTGTGGTGTGAAACCGCTGTAGCAGTGAGTGTTAGAGGCCCCCCCCCTTCTTGCTGAGGCACTGAAGATATAATTTCTGTTTTCCAAACGAGAACGTGACACAAAGAAGAGGGGAAAGCACCACATAAACCACTCAGTTTGAGGCTGATGACAGATGCCTTCACATGACAAAGTGTATAAATCTTTATAATGAGGTGGCGTGGTGATAAAGGATCCTACGAATGTTTCACACATTTGTGCGACTGGTCTATTTTCCTTTTCTCTACATCCTTCTTGCTGGTGTCTGTACACAGTCAAGACATTACTGGCAGGGTCAGGACTCATTCTCCTCTTTCAGAAGAAGCTAATGGCTGCTGTTCATGTATGTCTCTGTTTGGTTTGGTCAACATGTAGCACAAGAAAAACTAGTTGATGTGAAAAATGAACATACCAACTCAAGGTGATTGACCAAATCACGTGAACGCCTCATAAAAAGTACTCAAAATCACAGGTACAATTACTGTTACAACAATGGGTGTTGTCAGGTAAAGGCCAATTTGCATCGTTATCAAGAGGTCTGACAAATAAGCACCTTGACATGAGAGGTTTTAAATCAACATGAGACACCTAACGGAGCTCCAAAGAGTCCAAATCATCTGTACCTGACTTGTAGGTACAACAAATTAAATTAAGAAAAGGCTAAATGACTTAATGTCATGAAACATACCTGAGTAGGCCAAAGGAAGACACACCGCATTGGCAAAGAGAAAAACCCGTCACAAGCTGAAATAACCAAAATGTGTTTTATGTTAACCTTGCCAGCCGCTGTTCTACAGGCATCACGTGATGCTTCTGAAAATCTAAACAGCATGCCACTGACAGATGCACCTTCCATCAGCAGGTGCCTGTTAAACCACTTGGAAAGCTGTCACTCACTCTTAATACCTTTCGTTGTCCTTCTCATCATTTAATTGCACATTAAATGCCTTTTGTAAAGTACTTTGAATTAGCTTGGAGTCTCAAAGGTACAGTACAAATAAACTTGAGCAAACTTGCCTTGCCTTGCGTTCGTGGCACTAAGCCTTTAAACGCTAGTCTTTTTAAGTCTGTGTTCAGACCGATGTTAGCACTGCATATAAAACCCAACCTCCCCATTTGTTTCAATGATGCTCTGGCAAAAAAAAAACAACCACAAAATCACAGGGTGAACCTGGTTCAATTTATACCATAATGCAATCCGATGTCATTTGGCAACCGTACTGCATTGGCCAATCAAATACATGCAAGCGCACATTCCTGGTAGATTACTTTGTAGTGTGAATTGAGTAATTCTACTGTGCTAACTTCCAGAGGTGTAAAATCCCCTCTCTTATTATAAACCATTGTGCAGTCTTTTGGCATTTGATAAACTCAAACTCGTGGCTCTGTTACCCAAACCGGCCTTCCTGGATTGTATTTCATCTTCTTGCCGGTATCTGAACCCCCCCGCGATTTATGAGGTAGTGCTGTTTTCTGTCTGAACGACCGATAACACAGCAGCAACAAATTAAAATGCTCCCAAACCTTCAGTAGTTTATGTTCCTTCCATTTTCAACATGTGCAGTCAATAGACAGTGTCAGGTCTTGGTTTGTGCACTTGTCTATTGTATATTAGTCCCATGATAAAGCAAAGCTGCAAGGAAAATTATTTGAATCAAATAATTTACGTCTAAAAATGACCTAAAGTAATGATTACAGCCATAGTTATTAAGACATGTAAGTTGTGTGTATGTTAACTGTAGATGACTCATGTTAGTTGCTTCAATGTTGAATGTTTACATTATTATGATACCTTTTCAAATTATTTTGTCTGCCCCCAGAATGTGAAATCACTATATGAGCGCAAGTACGATGGATGATACTACTTCAAATGATATTTCATGACGGTTCATTGTCTGAAGAACAGGATGTCTATAGGTTTGTGTGTGTCTTTGTTGATTTCCAGTTTCCCTCAGCAGGGATTTAATCCCACCTGTAACAGAACTTACATTTACATTTAGTCATTTAGCAGACGCTTTTATCCAAAGCGACTTACATATGAGGAAGACAATGGATGCAATTATAACAACACAAGGTAACAAAAGGCATAAGTGCACCAGAAACTAGTCTGATAAAGCCCAGCAGAGTATACAAAGCTAAGGATAAGAAGGAACTTCAAGCGCGCACACACACACACGCACACACACGCACACACGCACACACACACACACACACACACACACATTACAGGCACACTTACTGTAACACACATGCCCCAAGCCCCAATATATTACCTCTCCTGTCTGGACTTGAGCAGGTTCCCTGTTGGCCTCAGGTAGAGGAAGAGAGAGGTTCATGCTCCTTTATCAACTCCTCAGCGACCAACAACACCTGGCACGCCACCTGTCTCCCCCTCTACCTGTCTGTCCCTCTGTCTGCCCTCTGTAACCCCACCTCCACCTGCTCCCCTGGTTCAGCAGAGTGAATGTTGTGGTTTGCCTCCAGGCTCTCACTGTAATAATAATAATAATCACTGGATCGGTCTTCTGCCCTCCCTCCGTTGCTCTCGTTTCCTGAGACTGCGATCTTGTTCCCCAAAGAAGCAGGAGTCCATTTGTATGATAATCACAGACACACAGGAACACAACTTCATCTGCACGTTTACCCCCCAAAGCTTCTTGTACTTGTACCCAGTCCTTGTTGGTTAGGAGTCTTTGGTTAATGATGGCAGAGGGGAGTAGGGTGAGCCAGTGCTGGGTTACGAGGATCAGTGGCACCAGGACACATGATGAGCACATATAAACCATATGTAACATTAAAATTATCGGATTGGAAAAGACGTTGGTTTTATGTGAAGACAGTTTGCTTGGCTTTCTGCAAGCAGAGTACCCAAATGAAGTTGTAAAGGTTACAAACATTTATAAGCACATTTCTCCATTGTTGGTGTGTGTTATCATCACGAACAGGACGTGAATTAAAAGCTCTCGTTCTGTCTTGTTTTGATTGCTGCAATTAAGAAATTGTTACCAAAAGAACACGCACCTCTGGAGTATTTCCCACATAGCTTAAGATCTTCAACATCGTGGCAACAGATTTGTCGATAAAGCAACGGGACCATTATCTTTTTAGTATTAGAAACATTGCAACGAAGGTTTCGCAGGACGGCGGACTGCAAACAGAGAATCAAACTACATGACCCAGAAAACAAATGACAATCCCGCCGCAAACTGTCAGTCACTGAACTCAATAATGTCTCTGTCCTCAGATCTTCAAAATTGAAGAAGTTGACTTCGTGTTTGATCGGACACACCTGTCACTGAGGATTTCTGGCTCCAGAACTTTGTAGTACTTGTACTCAGACTGCTTGATGGCTTGGCAGATGCAGTCACACCAGAATTGAAATCGACTTGCATGCTGTAGACAAACTAGCTACTGTATTACATAGGGATATGGAACAGTGTTGTACCAGTTGTGCCACTGTTTCACTGCTGGATTGAAAGGCCAGTAGATGTACATTTACTTCTTTGCATGCTGGCTGTGTTTAACTTGTCTCACAGCCAAAAATATTGATAACAGACCATGATAACCCAACACCCTTAAACTGAGAGCTTCCTACAAGCTGGCAAATGCGATCAGTCCCGTTCGTTTTCTATTAGATGAGCAACAGAAAATCATGTGCGTTCACAGGTCGAAGAGGAAATTAAGAAACTTAAAAAGCTTCTCAAACTTAAAATGAACCCATCTCCAGTCTGAAGCTAAAAACGTGCTGTCGGTGATTAGAAACAATAGCAGTGACGTTTTTAGGTCATAGCAGAGTGACGCAATCGTCCTCGAGATTTGGTCGAGAAAAGGAAAAAAGGATAGGTTTTTGTAAAAATATTTTCACTGAGAGGAGAATGTGTTAAAACATTTGGTCAGAGATATGCAACAGCCACACCTATCCTTTGTCTGCTCTCCCCTTATCTTCTGCACTTACACACACACTCACTTATACGCAAAACACACTTTATGCAACCAAATACTATTCCACAGATATCCAGACTCTCACTCAGCCTCAGACTCTCCTAGAATACTAAATACTATAAATGCCTCCCAACCATGCTCATGCTGAAAGCAGTGTTCTGCTGCTTCCCAGTGGTGCGTGCGTGTGTGTGCGTGTGTGTGTGTGTGTGTGTGTGTGTGTGTGTGCGTGCGCGTGCGTGTGTGTGCACGTTTGTGTTTGTAATGAAGCCAGTCCAGCGAGGCGTTCTGGGGCACTCTGGAGCAGTCTGAGGCAGTCTGACCCACAATCTGTAGCTGTTTGTTTCAAGATGTGAGGTCAAATATGTTCCCAAGTTAATGATGCTCCCACACACACACACACACACCCACACCCACACACACACACGTGCTGCAGAACGCTCTTCCACACTGCAAACATATCCATAGTCATTTTTAGTCTAATTTACTTTTTTAAAAACCGGGAGATATTGCCATTGCTGTGACATGAGATCATTTTAACCTGTTTTCAATTCAAATCAACAAGAATGTCATTTCTCTTTTTAATTTTTAAATTTTTATTGAGTGTTCTGCCTTAAGTGCAGGTCTCACCAGAATTTAAAACGACGACATTTTGCAGTTTAATCAATTCATTCCAGTGGAATCGCAGCGATCAGTGGATTTACCTGTGTGTTTATATCTGCGAAAATGTTGTCCGTTAAATTCTTGTTTGGGGTGTGTGTGTGTGAGACACTCAGTTTACACTCACTGTAACAGTACTTCTACTAATAGGGGCTTTACTCTTGTTTCAGAAAGCAGACAATCACTTCTAGAAAATCTTTGAAACATGTTGATTCTTATTGGAACAAGACACATTCATAATATAATAATCTTACTGCACTGGCAGATTTTGGTTCATAAAAAAGCGACAGTTGTAAATGTACTTGGT
Source organism: Coreoperca whiteheadi (assembly GCA_011952105.1). Classification (NCBI taxonomy): domain Eukaryota; kingdom Metazoa; phylum Chordata; class Actinopteri; order Centrarchiformes; family Sinipercidae; genus Coreoperca; species Coreoperca whiteheadi. The sequence continues at coordinate 5,067,688 of CM022485.1, forward strand.
TAAGATGGAGGTTTGTTTTCTAGTATAACCACATATAGAAATTTGCTTCCCTCATGCATGTGGGAGGAGGTGGTATTAATTGAGGTTGAGCATCTTGATTTACATGGCGAGGAAAGGAGAACGAATCGATGGGGGGAAAATAAAGAGGATTGTTATGAGAAGAGAGAAATAGAGACATAATCCCTAAGAGAAATGATGTTTCAGTTGCCATGGATACTATATTGGCAGACCATCTTCCGCCCCTCTGGGCTTTTCACAAGCACACCTGCCTCGCCCTAGGAAACACACACACACACAAACACACACCAAAGAGGGTGGGGCTCTTACTCAGGTAACCAAGGGTTTTTCTCCCACTCGTTCTCTTTTATGTCAAACATTGCAGCTTTAACATCCACAGCTTTCTGTTGATCTTCAAACTCACTCTTATGTTATATTATTTGTTTAAGCTTGTTTGAGTTTTTCCGTTAGTTTTTTCTAGTTTCTTTGCGTTATTGCTCAGCTGAAAGCAGTGAGATGTAGTAATGACCCACAGAGAGAAAAAAGCTTGATATGCGACAAAGATTGCGGGCCGGATTCAAAACCAGGACGTCTTGATTGCAAAGTATATGAGCCCCAGCCAGCTGAGCTAGCCACCGTGCCAGCTGTTTTTGGAAGGAAATACAGAGGTCAGAGGCTCGGTCGCATGTCTCTGCTCCAGTCTGGAATCTGAACCAGGCAACCAGGAGGAAACAGTAGATGGAGAAAGTAGAGTAAAGGAGCAGAGCATGTTGGAATATTAATTCATTCACAGTGAGTGGTTTGTGGAGAGCTCAGCATAAGGGTAAGTTTTAATCCTCCATGCCGTCCCTGACTGATATTTTCGGTGAGGCTTGGTGCGGGTGGCAACTCGGGGAGTCAAGCAGGTTCGTGCAGGTTGCAGCTTTTAAAGTACCTGGATAAAGTGGATTTATCCAAGTTTCCCCATGCGAGCTGCAGGAATAGCTCGGGGACAAAAGTCTGTGTGCAAGAGGTTTAATGTCACGGACTCTCGTAAGAGGCTACAGACCAACATATTGATCATAAGATTTTGTCCCATAAGCCCCAAATAGTATCAATCACATGGAAACATTTTTCATGTTTCATTTCTGATATTATCGTATCATTGAAGCTATATGATGTTTATACTGAATGGCATATTTAAAACAAAACTGTCTAATCTGTCAGTAGCCAATCCAGGTTTTCTATATTAATTAACAGTTACTGTATTATGTTTTTGTTTCCGTACTTACAAATATGCAGTTTAATGATATTGAAGAGTTTTGGTTTTTTTTACATAAACGATCATAAACTTTTATTTGTTGCACGTCTGTGTGACTAAAAATTAAGTTCAGATGGAAAAGCAACTGAAGAGCATCTGTGGAAAGCCAGCAAAGAGCAAAGTGAGGGGGGAAAAACCAAGTGGCTCAATGTTAAGAGGAAACTCCTGAAAATGTTTTATTTCCTTAAAGCAGATCATCATCTGTCATCTGGAGACACTTTTAACGAAGGTTTCAAACCAGATGAGCATCAAAAAGGACACATTCTGGGCAAAGTTTGCCTTTATGTTGCAGCTGCACCACAACATAACTGCTCATTTTTTATTATTTGGCCCCCAGGGATCCCATGAACCCGTTTTGTAGACCACAGGTGTAGAGGCAGGAGTTACAGCCTTGTGTTTCATTCTAGCATTGTGGCGGCAATAGGTTGGTTTGTATTCGGTTTGTGTAGTGTTTGCACACACGTGAGACATTCCACATGGTTGTCCCAGCAGTCCTTTTAAATTTTTTCGTTTTGGTTGCACGAGTGGATGCAGCATGGTGGAGTCATGTGTCTGTGTTCAGTGATGTGTGTCACATGTGTGAAGAGTTTTGGTGTGTTTTTACCGTGGATCCGGGTCAGTGGGTCGATTCTAAGGGAGTGTGCGTTTACACATCAAACAGAGAGAAAGAGACAAAGTCAAAGGAAATCGGTGTGAAAGAGAGGCAGCCAGAGGGATCTAAATGCTTTGATAAATGCTCTGAGTAAAGATAGCAAATGTTTTCCCAAGATAGGAGACAATGGGACCAGACACGAGAGAGAGAGAGAGAGAGAGAGAGAGAGGCAGAGACAGGGACATTCCTGAGTGTGTTGTCCATTCCAGTCCTGTCATTTCTTGTCAGTGCAGGGACAGCTGTGTCATTTTCGTACCACACGGCTCCCGGACTCCAGGGTGGAATGTTAGGTCCTGTCCCATCGGCCCCTTCGCTGCCTGGTTTACCCTCACACTATGCCCATTTAAATGCTGTCCGGTTTTAGGTGTTTTTTGGCCAAAATAATTTAGAAGGAATACCTCTGCTTCTTAAAGATCCAGTGTGTAAGATTTATGGGGATCTATTGGCAGAATATGGCCGAATAGAATATTCATAGGTATGTTTTCATTGGTGTATAATGACGTGAAAATTATGGAATGCCATTTCATTCATTATTAAATAAGTAAATAAATACATAAATATGCCCATAAAGTAAATGAGTAAAAATGGTTCAATAAATAGCTTTTCATTTCATTGGACTGTTATTTCATAATGCCACATTTATTTATATCATGGGATTATTCCATAATGACACATTTCCATTTCTTATATTCAAATGAAGGGGGCGTGGTTATCTCACAGAGCTGCAGGACACAGGCTCAGAGAAGACGGAGGCCAGTTTGCAGTCTGACAGCAAGACAGGGAATCACACAGTAGCTAAGTACCAGGTGTTTTTCTTGCCGGGTTCGGCTCCTGGCACCCTGCTCTGCCTCAACACTCGTTGATTTATGGTGTTTCCTGATGTACAGATAGCTTTAACGTTACTTGTTGCTAGAGTGACGTTGACTCCTAATTGGTGCTAATGGTTGCTGCTGCTAGCTAACGTTAAGTTAGCTCAGTTAGCCGTGATGCTGAGCTCGGTTATGTTGTCCCCACCGCCCGGGGACTGAAAACCTCCTCCTTCTGGCGGTCCGAAGCGCCTGTGCTAAAGGTGTAAACACAAACACTCCCCCCGGTGCTCCGAGCTCCCAGTCAGCTAACGTTAGGTTAGTCCCATGAAATAAATAAGTGTCCCATTATGAAATAAAAGTCCAATGAAATAAAAAGCTATTTATTTATTTATTGAACCATTTTGACTCATTTATTTATTTCATGGGCATATTTATGTATTTATTTATTTACTTAATATTAAATGAAATGGCATTCCATAGAAAATAAGAATTGTTGTGTTTTCGTTACCTTAGAGTAAACCCTTTATATCTACAGAGGGATCGGGTCCTCTTCCGTGGAGGTCGCCATGTTGCACCGCCATGTTTCTACAGTAGCCCAGAACAGACAAACCAAACACTGGCTCTAGATAGAGCCTTTCGCATTTTTTGCGAGTTTCGCGGCCACTGTAGTTTCTCCTTCACGCTTGGAAGGCGGTTTAAGGCGAGAGGTATTCAGTTAGTTACCACTAGATGCCACTAAATCCTACATACTGCTCCTTTAAGTGTAGATTTGCTACATTTTCCTATTTTTCTGTTGATGAAAATAAACACTTTATGAGAATAATATCAAAAACTTTATGGTTAGTCAGTCCAGTACAGGTAATAAAGAGATGATGATCATATCTTACTTCAAAGATCAGTAAGATTACTTCAGGCCAAATACATTTTTCTGAACCCCAAGACAAAGAGCAGCAGCAAGTATAGATACTAATGAGGGAAACCTTAACGTTTTTCTGTGATATGATGAAACTGGCAAGACACCTCCAGTACCTGAGGAAACATTTGCTGTCGTATTTTTGCTATACATTCCCATTAAAAGTAGGCTAATTTGCATATGAATTTAGTGCCTGTCTTGTTTTTCAAATGAACAGCATTCATCTCTGCGTCTGTTGTTTGCATGATTGCATTTTGTATGAAAACAAATCTGTCTTAATGTTTTAATGGTCATACTGCCTACTGGACATTAGCACTAAACGCAGTGCAAAGTTATGTAATTTCAACATAAACACAAGAAAAAAAAAAAAAAAAAACATTTTATGGCATTCATTGACCGTGACAGTGACAAATGTGACTCATATATGAGCGTTACGGTTTAAATCAATATCACAATAGATGTTAGCCAAACCAATTCTTTTAAATAATAGCACGATATGATCATATCATCACTTGGACTGGATATCGGACCTCGATACTTTGTTGGTTCTGACCAAAATGTGTCCCCAGCATCGAGTATGAAAACCTCTCAAGTATCAAAAGCTGCCGTTGCGTGTCTTGTCAGATTCCCAATGCTTTTAACTCATTGTTTAATCAGATAGTTCTTTACTTATTTCAAAGCATTGCCAACTTTAGACTTTATTTTATACAGGAAAGGTTTCTGTGCAGCTGCTTTTGTTTTAAGTTTGGCTCTTTTTGTTAAATGAAAAATAAGTTTATGCAGAGAAACATTCATATTCCTCAAAGTAATGCATCAAAAAGGTATGATTTGATGAAATCGATTAAACATCAATATATGATTCCACTGTAAATTGTTTAATGGTCATGTTGTGTTATGGCCTATCAGAAAAACTTGTTTTCCATGGGGTGCCTGATGCAAACCATACTTCCTGATAGAAATAAAGTGCTTTGCATGTCTCTGAGGGCGCTGATATGTTTAGTATGAAGTCATTTCACCGGCTCCTTTGTCTTGATGTTGTCCTCAACTGTGAACTGGTGTCTTTTGTGCCTAACCCTGAGGGCTAGAAGTCCGTGTATCTGACTTCAAGCTGTCTGTCAAAATCCTCCGCTCTTCCTCCCCCTGTCTGTCTGTCTGTCTGTGTGGACAGAGACAGAGATTTGGGGTTATATGATCCAGCTGAAGTGCGAGGACCAGTAGTCGCCCCTCGAACACAGGAAATCCCCTTACTTCTGCTTCGCAGCTCTGTTGTGGCCGCATGTCTGTGTGTATATTTCTGCGGCGTAGACCCTGTGTGCATGTGCCAGAGTTGGATGGGGTTTTTCAGGAGGGGAGGGGGGTGGGGGGGGGGGGGTTACAGCCCTGCAAGGCCAACCAACCCATCGACCGACCGCAGTCCCAAGGGACGCACACAAGAAAAGTTAAACAAACAGAACCACAGCCTTTTTCTCAGGACACTTCCAGACACTCCTATTGGCTCAGGACACTTCCAGACACTCCTATTGGCTCACCCACAAAGCATTTTCATTGGTCCTCTTCTCTTTAGGGAAGCTTTGGGAGGTTTGGCCTCTGAACTCTGACCCCTTTGGGAGAGCAGAAAGCTTTCTAAAGGGACCCAGCAGAGCAGATGTTCCTCCCTGGAATGTCTTGATTTGGGTCACTTTTCCTTTTCCACAACTGTCGTCTCTGACTGGTTTACAGGCCTTTTAACCTCCTTAGCAAGTGAGAGAATGAAGTATTCTGTCATCCTGGTGAATGAGAAGCTTTGCGCACAAAGTTTTAACTGCACACTCCAGCTGATGTAAAGGGTCAGTTCACCTAGAATCGCATACTTTTTCATTGCTGAGAGCACCAGAAACAAAATCCCATTCATCTCCATCTGAAAATCCTGAAACGATCTATGGTTGAACGGTGCAAGAGGTTAGAGGGAAAATGTTTTTTTTTGTGATTTGGGTGAACTAACTCATTAAGAGGAAGAGTAAGAAGCTTCCCCTCAGTGTGATGATCTATTAGTTGTCGGCCTTGTCGGACTGCCTTTGGCACCACTTCCTCCCGGGGGCAGCCCGCAGTTAAGGTCTACGTCTCCTGTGATTGGCCGTAAAGGGCTCGGTGGTTGTTAACTGGTGGGTTGCTTTGCCAGCGGGAGGCTGTGGGCTGGGCCACGCCGCTTGGCCTGATCTTTAATTAGCCTGATCTTTAATTAGCACTGGCTTGTCAGCTAGTCAGGGTGGATCTGTCTGGGAAATTGCAGTCTTGTACACACAGACCCATAAACCATAGCTGGGAAACACACAGGAAAGCAACAGTGGGCTGAGGATTGTCCTTCGGCTTCAGAGAGTTTGTCTGTGATCATGTGGCTTTGACTTGTGTTGCCGTTTGATTCTTGTTAGGCTGAAGTGGCTTATTTAGGGCTCGGGGTGTGTTTCTGCGAGTCTTAGTGCGCTCTATTAGTCTTAGTGGCTGCAGCAGTGAAGTGGTTAACTGTCCCAGGGGAGGCTCATGTTACCAGAAGCAGGGCAGGCCCCCCCACCCCCCCCCCCCCCCCCCCCCCACCCCCCCCCCCCCGCCCCCCACACCACCACCCCGG
>CM022485.1:5073988-5114909 GCA_011952105.1 Coreoperca whiteheadi
GGGGTGCTCCTTTTAGGCCGGTTGGGTGGGGCAGGGGGGGGGGTGGCTCCTGTTCCCCTTCCCGGTTACCAGGGGGAGGGGGGGGCCCCCCCCCCCCCCCCACAGTTTCTCTCTCAGTTTGCCCAGAGAGAGACAGACAGTGCACGAGGGATGAAGCATCAGTGCAGTGAGCGACAAAGGAGCTCGATCTAGGAACGCTGCCAGGGCGAGAGAGAGCGAGAGGGCGAGAGACATTGGGAAAGCTCAGAGAGAGAGGGGCAGACAGAGAGGGAGTGGGAGAGCTATTTGGCTGTATGAACTCGCTCAGCGGCATGAAGTCATGAAGCTCTCTGTCCAGCTTGGCATTTTCCCTCAGCGCTCTGGTTCCCACGGTAACCCAGGAACCCTGACCAGGTAGACACGTGTGTGTGTGTGTGTGTGTGTGTGTGTGTGTGTGTGTGTGTGTGTACGTGTGTGCGTGCACATGTCTGTCAAGGAAGCTTTGCCCTTCTAGCAATGATGACTTTGGTTTAGTCCGTGTTCAGGAAGCATTGAGATCTTTGTGGGTTTGTATATGTCTGTTTCTTCATGCCTTTATTTTCTGTGTGTGTGTGTGTGTGTGCGTGTGTGTGTGCGTGTGTGTGTGTGTGTGTGTGTGTGTGTGTGTGCGTGCGCGCGCGCGCGTGCGGGACTTTCCTCTGTGGCTGTATGGACGAGTTGAGACGGTTGTGGTCATTCTAAATCTCTCAGCACCCCTCAGCTCGTCTGCTCCACGGATGCTTTCAACTCACGGATGCTTTCAGCTCTGTGTCTCCGCTCTGCTGCTGTTTGATTTATTCCGCTGGCAAATCCAGAAGGAAGTTTATGTTTTCCCTCCGTCTCTGTTAGTCAGGTTGTTAGGAAGGCTGCTCAAAAAGCAGCAGATGTATCTGGCTTGACATCTGCCAAGGACCAGCTGATTTGATTCTGGTGGTAATATGAATCTGGGATTTCAGCCACTAAGCATTCTTTGTTTTTGTTTAGTTTTTTTTAAAGGCCATAATCACGATGTTGTGTTCATGTGCTGGTGGGAAACATTCAGGACTTCCAAGTTGGCTTTTGAACAGCGCTGCATTGACTTGCTGTGTTGTTCGTCTGAAAATCTGACTTGACAGATGAGTGATGAACGGGAGCTGATATGCATCGCTGTGTATCGAACTTCAGCACTTTTATTTATTTTTTTAGTACAGAGTGAAATGTTTCTGTGTCAACAGTTGTCAAGTAGCTTAGACTCGGTCTGAGAGATTTCCTCTTGTTTAGTAACCTTTGCTTGGACTGTATTTTATGAAGTCCTTGTTTGGCTGCTTGTGTTACCACATTATTTAACACTGATCTTTCTAGAAGTTTAGTTAATTGTGTGAAGTCAAAGAATGGATCAGTATCAGGGGGGAAAAAAAGGAAACCGGTATCGTATTGGCACTAGTAACAAAAATGTTGTTGAAAATGAACCCGCAATAATTTTGATTTCAATTAATTGTTTAAGTCATTGATGAAGCCAAAATGGATTTATTGCTTTCTTCTCTTGTATGTCATTGTATCACTGAATATCTTTTCGGTTTGGGCAGCTGGCACAGTAGCACAACTGTCTGAAGACGTCATCGGAGAAACTGTGGTGGGCATTTTATGGACTAAACATAAGTGAATCTTTAACTGCACTCCAGGTTGGTGTGATAGGAAAAGAAGAGAAATGGTCAGCGTGCCAACGTGAAGGTGTGAGACTGTGTAACTCCTTTAATCCCTGTGTGTTGGTACAGCGTGTGTGTGTCATTAGGGATGATTGTATGCGGGTGTGTTTCTCTGTTGTCATGCATAAGACTTCCTAGACAGGTTTTTATGTATAATTAGTCTTAACTGAACGGAATCCTGATGATGGTAAAAATACTGACTGTTTGCCAACACCAACTGTGTGTGTGTGTGTGTGTGTGTGTGTGTGTGTGTGTGTGTGTCCTGTTCAGCCAACCCTGCACTGGCCATCACCATCAGCCTCCCTCTGGTCCTTTCAGAGTGTTGTTTGCCAACTGGCCGGGCTTCCTGTCCCCCACAGACTCTCAGCGGATGCACACTCTCTCTCTCTCTCTCTCTCTCTCTCTCTCTCTCTCTCTCTCTCTCTCTCTCTCTCTCTCTCTCACTCTCACTCTCTCACACACACACACACACACACACACACACACACACATATATTTACCAATATCCTGCATTAACTCCCACCGTGTTTGCTCTGTTCAGATGGGTCTGTTTGAACAACTCAGACCCACAGACACACACCATGATGTCACTTGTCCGACAAGCCTTTGTTCATATGATAGACAACCCCATTCAGCCTGTTTGTGTGTGTGTGCGCGTGTGTGTGTGTGTGTGTGTGTACCCAAACTGAAGCCAGCTGAAATGGAGAATAAAGGAAGAGAATCACCAGGCAGTCAAAGATGCCGGATCCATCTTTTTATTTATTTTTTATTTTTTTATTTTATTTCCATTTAACACTGTAGTCAACAGATTAAGTTATTCGTTCCTTTTCATACAAAGTCATACGTTGATCAGAAATACAAGTATACAGAGAACCTCATACTTGCTGTCGTCGTAAAATGAAGTGCACAGAATATTTCTTTTACATATAGACACATAAGGTATGCACCCAAAACCACATTCACCCTTAAACAACCACAGTCACACACCCGACAGTAGGTATATTGTAAGTGCAGATGTGTACATATCTGTGCTTAACAGCAAACATGAAAGAAGAAAGAAAAGGGCCAACTTTTAAGTATTACACTCCATTTGCGGAAAGGAAAATCTCACTGCAGCTCCAAAAAGCATCGTTGTCTCTAAAGAGTTGTGTTCACGGTATAGGAAGCATCACGCCTCACTGCTGAGTGAATCTCTTCAAAGAGGAACAAAACATGCACCAAAAGAGCCGCCGTCTAACAGGAGCCAAGTGGCACTGCCCCCATCCTCTCCACTCTGGCGGATTTGTTGTTTAAACAGTACCAAAGTGAGCCTCTCTTTGTCTCTGTGTGTCTCCAGCTGGGATGACAGCAGCTCTGTGAGCAGCGGCATCAGCGACAACATCGACACAGATGACATCAACACCAGCTCCTCCATCTCCTCCTACGCCAACACGCCCGCCGCACAGCGCAAGGGCCTCAACACACAGGTAAGACCACACACACTCACTCACACGCATCCGTATTCAAGAATAACACCAAGCTGTTTATGACTGGGCCACGGGTTGGGATAGCCACTTCCATTTTGGATCTGGATCCAGGTTGATAAAATATCTCTCCTCTCCCATTTTTATTAGAAAAGCATGATATACAAAACATTCAGGTATTCATTTATCTAAACACCAAACATGCAATATACCTGACGATTGAGTGAGTACAGTTTTAGTTCTTTTGATATCAGATTTTAGCTCTTAAATTACTTTTGTTACTTAAAAAAAGTTAGAAGGAGTTAAATGCTGGAAAGAGTTTGGATTCAGTAAGTGTCTCGAGTCGTGACAGTGGTCCAGGTTCTCCTCTCCACTGTCTGCAAATATCCAAAATGATTTAGTGTGCCAAGTCGAATATTTAGTTTCAGTGCTGCACTACGTGACAATCTGCTGTCAGTTGCTCGACGTCGACGTCAACAACTGGAAGTTTCCTCCAGGAAATAATCACCCAAAACAGGGACTTTATTTAGGGCAGATTTCAGTGCGTTCGAGTGGAGCCCTGTTTATAGTTCAGGAGAAGAGAGATTATGTGATTTTTAGCAACGTTTTGGACGTTTTCTGATAGAGCTCAAGAGTTGATGTTGAACTCTATCAAATGCTGAAGCCCATGGATTAATAAACATCACAGTGAAGTGCAAAAATACATAAAACTCAACAAGGCAACACCCATTTTTTGTTGTCAGTCACCTAGCAACAGTGTTGTCACAATGCACCACGATTGTACACTCAACATCCCCCTTTAAAAAACATGAGTTCCATCTGAAAGCAAGCATGAGTTTTCCAGGGCAACAGTTAATTTCACATTAAGTCTGTGAATCAATTTAAATGAAAAATCTATGAATGTTAAGTAGCCTAATGGTTGGAAGAAATGTAGATGTAAAAAGTGGTAGAACTGATGCAGCGGTATTCTTCCACTTGGCCTCATTTCTCTAAACCCAGTGCGTCCCAGCATTCCTCTGCATTCAGAGACGAATGGGAGGCTGCATCTGAGTGGCACAGCTGTGAACTCACAAAGCTAAAGCTGATGTTGACACTGGCCTCAAACCATTAAACGCTGATTAAGAGCCACTACGGTTCAGGAAAGTGATCGGTGAGACGATAATATTGGCAGCTGACTCACGTTTACATCACACACACACACAGTATTAGTAGGAGCAGTAGTATGGCGGATGTGGAGCCAGTCTCCACGTGACGTGTGTCCATTTTTGCTGCAGAGGTGCTGACGAAAAAACAAAGGAAGGCACAAAGGAGCCTTTCTCTCAGTACAGTAGACCGACACAGTGCAGGTTAATTATGCCTGCCTCATCCGTCCTCTGGCAGTGACACATGCTGGCTGGACTGTGCTTTTTGCAGCTTGCTGCATTTGTGTAGTGTTGCCTTGGCAACGGCAGAATCAGCCTAAAATCCTCCATCATCCCTCAAACAGCTGTAAATGACTGTTTGGAAAATAAAGGCTATGATGGTGAACTACCGAAGTCCTACTTTTATTCAAACAATAAAACTCCACAAAAAAAGGTAAAAGAAAGTTCAAGTGAAGCACTAAGTCTCCTTCAGTATGTTTTAGGTTCTGAAAAAGGAAGAATGAGGTTATAGAGCTCAGGGTGAGCAGCAACAGCAACTATTTATTGGAAATAAGAGTCATCACAGGAGATTTAGGATTTGACTTCTCTGCTGTGAGGGCGGACTTACATGAGATTTGACTCCCTCAAGACTTGACTCGAGACTTGAAAGCAAAAATATTCCAGTCTCAAGTTTTAACCTGGTAAAGTCCCAGATGAAGTGGAAAATAAAGAAGACCGCACCAGGCACACAGCTTAGCTTGACTTTCAATTTGCTTTTGAACTCTTATGACGTGACTTAAAACCTGTTCTAACAGACCTGAGACTTGACCAAGTCTCTCTCTGGAAAACATGAGCTGCCCAGCAAAGCAAAAGCAGCAAAAATGATTCTCACAGTTCAGATTAGGTGGAGAACTGTTTCTGCTCAGGCCCTGATGTGGTCAAACATCTGCCTGACCAACTGCTCAGGTGATGGTGGGGTGGATGCTGGCAGGATTACACAGCATAAAGGTTGTGGTCATAACATTGGTTGCTTTTTAGAGGCACTTGGCCACATCTCAGAAAAGGCTCTCTCTTTAGCAGTAAAAAATACTGACATATTGGTTGTGTGTGTGTGTGTGTGTGTGTGTGTGTGTGTGTGTGTGTGTGTCCGTCCCAGCCTGTGACGGATGCAGAGAAGCACTCGGCCTCCACAGCGGTGCACCAGGCCTGGGCAGGAGACGAGGTGAAGAGGCCAGACGGCGGGTCGGACAGCGGGGTCAGGATGGAGCCAGGCTCCAAGTGGAGCCGCCGGAACCCCTCCGACATGTCTGACGAGTCCGACAAGGGCAGCCCGGGGAGGAAGACCCCCTCTGTGTCCCACACGGGCTCTTGGAGGAGAGGCATGAGCACTCAGGTGGGGGTGACGTCCCCCCGGACTAAAAGCACCAGTAGCACAGGCTCCGCGGGTTCCGTTGGCCTCAAGACCCACAGCTCAGGTAACACAGACATCCACCAATAATAATAGGAAAAAACCAATGAAATATATAAATAAAAAAATAATACAAATTTGTCAAATCTTCCAACTTACTTCAAGTGTCATTTCTTGTGATGATGTAGTTCACAACATTGCTTATTTTGTTTGACAAGCTGCCACAACCTAAATTCTGTAAACCTCTTAAAGAAAAAGGCCGACATTTTGAACAGGTCCAAGTGGTGATCTTTATGTTTTCACTTATTTAAAGGTTAGCCTTTAATGGGTTGAGATGCTGCCATCTTTGTGTTTATGAATGCTTTGGGATGAACTCTGAAATGGATGGTGGGCAAACAAAAAAACAGTCAGTCAGTGATGTGAGTGTGAAATCATCCAACAGTATCGCCCACTTGCCCCGCTGATGTGTTGTTCTGTGTCCTGCAGGTAAGACAGATGACGTCAAGGTGTCCGAAAAGGGTCGTCTCTCTCCTCGTCCTAACGGCCTCCACCGCTCGCCCTCAGACGCAGGACGCAGCAGCGGCGATGAGGCAAAGAAACAATCGATCCCCACCAGCCGCACAGCGACGACAAATGCCCTCACACACACCGTTTCAGACCCTCACTCCCAGACACATACGCTCACCTCGCGCACCCCTACCAGCACCTTCGGCTTCAAGAAGCAGGGCCCTGGGATGGTAACCATGGTTACTGCCAGCGGCGCCACCATCACGAGTGGCTCAGCCACCCTGGGGAAGATGCCCAAATCTGGGGCCCGCTCACTGGCAGGAGGGTTGAAGGCCGGTGGGCATGATGGCGGGTCGGTGCTGGGTCACCATGATGACGGCTTCCTCTCCATGAGCGCCCGCTCCACACTGCAGTACCGCAGCCTGCCGAGACCCAGCCGCTCGGGAGCGGCCGCCCGCAGCGGAAACCGCTCCTCCACCAGCAGCATCGAGGCCGCCGTGCTCTCTGTCACATCTCACGGGAAAAACTCAATCAGCATCACCAAGGCTAACGGTTCAGGAGGCCTGCTGGCCAATCAGACGGATCGGGAGAAGGGCGTCTCTGAGATCGACAGCCTCAGGAGCGGAGTCGTGATGCAGAGTGGAGGAGCAGCGACTGTTCCTCTGACTGGAAGACAGCAGGTTTCTTCACCTACACTACGCAGGTGAGCACACACACACACACACACTCTTACAGAACATACTTTGTATTGTCAGTAGTCATGCAGACTTAGTGACGGCTAACTGATGAGCCATACTGAGTGGGGCCCTCTTGTATGGGCTTGAATTTACCCACATAGACACACACACACACACACACACACACACACACAAGACCATTTTAAAAGACAGTCATCATGTAGTCACAGTAAATGGTAAACAGTGGTGAGTAAGGATCACACGTGTGGGCTTGTTTCTCACACACACACACACACACACACACACACACACACAAGCTCAGTGAGGTTAAATCAGGCCATTGTGAAAGGCAGGCCTTGAGCTGGGCTGATCAGCTGCCAAGCCTCAGCCTTGGCGGTGCAGGGGGGAGGGTGGAGGGGGAGGGTGTGGTGCGAGGTAATGGGAGCTGAGTCTTACCTCAGCGCTCTGCCCTCATTAATGTGAGGGAGTGATAACTCTTCAAAGAGGCTGCCATTATCGCCCACCGCGGCTCCAGTCATCACAGCCTACTGTTTAAGTCTAACCCAGGATTAGCAGAGAACCAGGAGAGAGTTCTCTCTCTGTGTGTGTGTGTGTGTTGGCCTTGACTCAGATCTGAGCACTGACTCTACCTTTCCTGGCTGCAGGCTCTTACTGTCCTACTGAATACCTCAAAGATGGCACAGCCTGCTTCTCCGTTCAACCCTTTAATCCAGGACAGCCATATCTGCTTGAAATCTGTTGTTAAATTTCAATTTAATATTCACAGTCCCTGGAGGTTGATTCCTAATGACCCTTGACCTTTGTTCTTGCACCAGCGTCAGGTTTAAATTTACATTTATTAAAAAAAAATAGCCTCAATCAACTCACACCTGTAAAGAGGGTTATTTAAAAGCAATGTAAAGTAATTGAGTGTTAAAAGATGTAATTATGTACAACATGCATTCCAAAACTTGCACTACAACTAAATAACATCATATTGTCCTTTAAGGTCACATTGGATAGACAGAATGTGCATCTTTCTCTCGATAGAAATTCAAATATTGTTCATCTTTGCATTTTGTCTCTTCGTGTGGCATAGTGCTCCCTTTATTAATTGATTATGTGATTTGTGCCAGAAATGTGTGACTCACGGCTCCTTTTCATAGGAATGAAAAGGATATAAGGAAATGACATCCTTTCTCACCCTCCCACCTCTCCCTGATTTCCCACAGGTTGTTTGGTGGGAAGCCCAGTAAACAGGCTCCGGTCACCACGGCTGAAAACATGAAGAACTCCACGGTCATCTCCAACCCCCACGCCACCATGAACCATGTAGGCACGGTGCTGGAGTCCCCTGACGGAGGCCTGGGAGGCAGGGACAGCGAGACCAACAGCCCCCTGTTTGGGGGCAGAGTGCAGGGGTCAGGGATGGGGACGCTGGGCAGCGAGCAGGTGAGACTATGCATTGGTCTGTCAGTTGACTTATTCTAAAAATGATGAGAGCATACATATCAAAATCATCCATGAGCTCCTGGGGCATTATTGGCTGTGATTCTCCATGGTAACCAGACACTCCAATGAGTGACAGCAATTGTAGGATATATCTTTAGCATACACATGGTGGAAAAGGTACACATTTGTTTTTAGTTTATTCTTGGACTTTTAGATTCTTCGAAATGAAATATCTTTCCTTTTAAAATGACTGAAGTAGTGTAGTCTTCGAACGGTGTCACGGGAGCAGCCACTTATTTATTAGCTACGCTGCTATTTTTAGCTTTACACATTCTTCAGCTGCCCACCACCCATTAATTACCATGAACAGAGGGAAAGCTTTTTCTTTCTTTTTTTTAAACTTTCTTTTTCAGTTATTTTTAGCCATGCTATTGGCGGCAATGTCTGCCTCGTTGGTCATTCCACCACTTTGGTCCAGACTGCAATATCTCAACAACAATTGGGGGGATTGCCATGAAATGTTGTAGACTTTCACGTCCTCCTCAGGAAGAAACTTAAGGGATTCCTTAAAGCAGCTAATATTTTTTTATGACAGTGTCTCAAACGACAGTGTGAAAGGGGTTACTGGTTACTGATGAACCCACACCCGACTCTGGACCTCTCCCCTCGGCTTGATAACGAGTTTCAGCTCATTGTTCAGCTCTCCGCCATATCAACTTTAATGTCAATGTTATGTTTTCAGCTTGTTTCCTTTGCCGCCCAAGTGGCCAAAAAATGTCAGTTATTGCAGGTTTAACTTTTCTTCTAGTGCCATCGTGAGGTCGGAATTTAAATGTTTCTAGTACTTTGGTTCCTGACCTGATGTCTTCAGAACCAGTGAAGTTCCCATCAGCTTCCGCTGGACTTTGTGTTTAGTGCTAATAAGCATGTGTTAACACACTAGACTAAGATGATAACCATTACCTGCTAAACATCAGCGTGTTACCAGGCCATTGTTAGCATTTAGCTCGAAGGACCACTGTGCCTAAGGAACAGCCTTACAGAGTTAGCATGGCTGTAGACTCTTACTCTTGTCACGTTACGGGTATTTTCCAGGCTCTACAGATCTGCATGACTAACCACGTATCCAATTAAATCAGATTTCTTATCATTTAACTCTAGAGCTACGGTCATTTTCACACTTAAGCTACAAGGTTTGTGTTCAACTGTCCAAGCTGAGTTAAATTAAGTTTGGTTTTGAGTTTGAGTTTAGAAATGATTATGTACCTTTGCGTTTAGAGATGATTAGGTGTGTATGTGAGCTAATGACAAGGCTTTGGCGGGGACGCAAGGATGATTTTGTTCTCAGCAGACTAATGCCACAAACCTGGTGAATTCCTTGAACAGCTAATGGGTGTGTTGAGTGGAAGTACGGATGGGCAGTGTAGGCACTTGTTTGACTAACTGTAGGCTACAGACGTATTGTAGAAAAGTGTGAGCGTGCTCAGACCTGAACTCGGTCTCACTCTCTCATGTGATTCATTAGATTTTATTAGACTGGTTCTTGTTAAAAAGGTGACACACAGGGCATTGTTTTTAAGCAGCAGTCATGTCTTTACAAACAGAAGGCATAGGTTCAAAGGTTTAACTAGTTAAAGCTTATAGACCATCAAATAAAAGTGAAAAATACATCAGAACTGCATCTAATGATTGTTTTCATTATATATTAATGATTATTGATATATTTTTTAATTAATCTTCAGATGTCAGAAAATAGTGAAAAATCTAATCACAATTTCCCAGAGCCCAAGGTGAAGTCTTTCAATTGTTTTCTCTGACAAACCAAAGATATTCAATTTGCTATGATATAAAACGTAAAGTTTTTGGCGTTTTTGCCTGATAAATGACTTAAGCTGTTAATTGACTAATTGCTTCGGCACTAGAGAAGACAGACTGCCACTAATTTTGAAAACACTCCTCTTCGCCCCTCCACAGGCCTCCAGTCCCGGCTCAGTCTACTCCTCCACCGGCCCCTCCAACAGCCTGACGTGGGGCACCACCTTCAGCAGCTCCTCCGCCCAGAGCAGGGAGGGCACGCTGGGGGGCCACGGCGGGACGGGCAGCATGGGATACCCCTCCGTCAGCAGCATGCACACCAGCAGCGAGTCCATCGACATAAGCCTGGGCAGCGCTGGAGGAGGCGGCGTCCATGGGACCCACAGGGAGGACACCCTGTCCGCTCTGGGCCGCACCGGCAGCGTCAAGACCGGCATGTCTGAGAGGTGAGGACAGACAAAAAGTAGGCAGTTTTGGGTGTCTACTTTTGGGTGGACTTCATGATGTTCGTACTGGTCTGCTCTTCACTGTGTGAATATTTTTACTCAAGAACTGTAGTTGAAGTTTAACTCTGGTTTATTACAACTTGGGTTTAAATTTGGTAGTTTGGGCCATAATTCCTATCTGCAATAATAAAGTTTTACTCACCAAGTAAAAAAAAAAAGAAAATAAGACTTAAGTTGTAATAAACCAATTCCCTAGTCATACTTTACTTGAGTATTTCATTGTGTGCTTCTTAAAGCGATCCTTTGTAACCTTTACGGCCACTGTTGCCAAAAGTGTTAATTTCGAAAAAACAACAATAGCACAAGAGAAAGAAGACTAGCAAACTACCCCAATAATGTTAGCTGCGCCGCAATATCTATCTCATGTTTGCTAACATTAGCCACCATAAGCTACTGGTCATACCAAACCAAGTAAGACTGGGCATTTTGAACTGAGCAAGAGTGCAATTTATCGCTTATGAGTTGAACTTTTTATATATAAAAGATTGATTGCTCTATTTCTTCTTTCAGAAGTTGCAGTGTTTCTCTAACACTTGTAATTCATTGCTTTTCAGAGGTAAATATTGTCTAGACGCTGGTTACTTGGCAGATTAAGGTTTTGCATACAAAACATACGATCAGTTTATAAAATATAATTCCTTGTTACAGATTAAAGTAATTCAAATTAGCTTCACCTCGACCAGCTAAAACATAAAAATTCTGCTTTCCCGTTAATGCATCAGTAATAATAGCCAAGCTTTAAAATATATGTATAATACAATACTTTGAAATGGGTCATTCTGCATAATAAGGACTACATTTTGCTGATAAAACTGATGTACTTTTAGCTAAGTAAAATTTTGAATGCAGGACTTGTACTTGTAATGGAGTTTGATATTGATACTTTCACTTGAATAAAGGATCTAAGTACTTCTTCCATCGCTGACCATGTTAAAATCCTGCCCAGTTCTGACATTAATTCCTTTTAAAGTATCCAGAATCGAGATGATGCACAAAGCATCCGTCGTGGTGAGGTGTCGCCTCTTGTTTGCCGTTCTGTCTGCGCTCGAGCAGAGAAACAAAATCCCATGGCGTCCTCAGTCGATTACACAGTAATTGTGGTCATTGTAGCGGATTCCGTCGTGACAGGTTGACTGCGTAATGTGACAGGAATGTCTCAGAGGAAACTTAACAGCATCTTGAGTTGACATCACCGTCCTCACTGAGTGTTTCTATTAACTTCATTGGTGAAGAATCTCGCAGTTGACCTCTGTTCTGAAGGATTTCTCTTTATCTACTTTATTCTCTAAAACCTTCTTTCTCTGTGTCTGTTGTGCGTTCTCCTTCCTGTCTTCCATCAGTCCCCTCTCCTCCCCCTCCGCTAGCCCTATATTCAGCCGAAACACGCTACCTCGGAAGCAGGACAGGTAAATGTACCTGTGTGCAGTGTTAGGCTTCTGGTGAAACAGCTGTGGAGGGTCCACCACCACCTGCTGCCACACAGAGAGCATCACAAAGAAGCACAGAGAGAAGCTCTGTGTGGTCGCTTGTTGTAATTTATTTTTCTTGTGTGGAAGTGTGTCGCTCTGTGTGGTAGTTTGT
This sequence comes from Coreoperca whiteheadi, assembly GCA_011952105.1. NCBI lineage: Eukaryota > Metazoa > Chordata > Actinopteri > Centrarchiformes > Sinipercidae > Coreoperca > Coreoperca whiteheadi. The sequence goes on from CM022485.1 coordinate 5,086,222, forward strand.
GGTTATTTTTAGGACCTCTAGCTCCTGTCTGAATGGAAACGTATGAGAGTGTAAATGTGAGGTTGTCTGTGTGGATGTTGGCAGCTTCAGTGTTTTTGTTTAGTGGTCAACTCTAACCTGTCGTGACTGTTTACATACCACCACCTTGTGGTAGAGTTTATATGTGCAGATTTACTCAATAGCTTGAACATAGTATGTTTATCATTGATTTTACACTGCAAAAGTCTCAATCTTATGGGATGTTTTACTATTTCGGAGCCCTGAAGGTTGAAGATAATCAGACAGTACGATGAGACAAATGAAACCATTTCAAGAATTTTCTATAATAAAGTGTCATTTTTCTTTATTTCAGTGTTGCGATCTGCGTTAGTCTGCTTTCTTTCAAAAAAACGTTTTTGTAACAAGTTGAGAGAGGCAGAGGTCTATCAGTTGTTTTCAGAAAAAAACGAGTTTCAGGACCGAGTAGAAGTCCAAAATGACTGGCAAGATAGAGATTTCTTTGCAGTGTATAAGTTAAGATGTACTAGCGTCGATAAGAAAACTATCTTGCAGGTTGAAAATAGCATTAGGTAGTCCTCGAGAGATGCAGCCAGATGTTTCCTTGCCTCCCTGCTTCCTTTGCTTTCCTTCTCTGAAGTGTTTCTCTCCCACAGCGGGCCACACTGTGGTAGAAACACTCTGCCTAAGAAGGGACTCAGGTACTGACTTCACTTCCTGCTGGACAGTTGTTTGCACACTGGTTCACCAAATTGTCTTTTGTCTTTATTTTTTTTATGCGTCTCCATCCACTCCTCGAGGCTTGCGCTCACGCTTTTAAAATGCTCTTTGTTTGGCACTCGGCACGTGTTGTTGTGTTGTGCTTCTGTGAAGAGGCATGTCGCTTTGTCGTCATTCAGAGCTGTCACTATGTTTATGCTGTAGCAGGCTTGATTTTGGGGTTCAATCTTTCTTTGGCTACTTTTCTGCTTTTTTCCACCAGTTTCTGTTGCTCACAGCTGAGAATCAATATTTTCACGCTGTCGTAAATTCCTAATTTTAGTGTCTGATTCATCTGATGTTAGATCCCAGCTACTAATCCAGTTGCTTAAGAGAAACACTCCACCTCACTGATTGTAAAAAGTCCAATAAATCTGAATCCAGATCAACTTGTCCTGTAAAAACACATAATCCACACTGCACCTGTTCGGTTTTATGTCCTCGTTCCACTTTAACCTTTTCTTTGACTTGCTGTAGGTATGGGCCTTCCCCACAGCTGAGAGGCCATGAGGAGGCCCGTGATTGGCTGCGCTCCCACTCCACCAGCGGGCTGCAGGACTCAGCCAGTAACTCCCCGTTCTCCCCCGGCTCCAGCCTCACCTCCCCCTCCGGCACCCGCTTCAACTTCGGACAGCTCGGTACGCCCCACATGCCACCAAAACCCAGCACCTCGTGTGTTTACTTTAATCATTAAGCAGTTCATTTGTTCTCTGTTGGTTGAGAGAAACGGAAGCCTCAGCGCATAAACTCAAACCACATTGGCATCACGCTAAACCCAAAGTTGTTCTTTCTAGTTAAAAACAAGGGGAGGTGGCAGTTTTCCAAGTCAGGGAAATTTCCATTACTCTTTATTCTACATTTACCTTGATATTCTACATATAACTTATTTATTTATTTATTTCTAGTCATATTGTTATACTCTAAATTATCAGTGAATGGACAGAAAATTGATTGATTAATCATTTAAGACATTTATCAAGCAAAATGCCAAATGTCTTTTTTTCAGCTTCTCAAATGTGAGGAGTTGTTTCTTAGTTTTATATCATTGTAAACTTAATGTCTTTGGGGTTTGGACTCAGGGTCGCACAAAACCATCTATTTGAAGGTGTTACCTTGGACTCAGTTCACAGTTTTCTGCCTTTTTATGGACTAAACAATAAATCCAAAAAATATGTCAATAATGAAAAAGATTCCTTTCTTGACTTATATCATTTAATATATCATCTTCACAGCATCCAGCCCAACCTCAGCAGCTCAGATCAACCTCGCCAGTGTGCGCAACAACAGTCTGACCAATCAGGACGTCTCATTTGACCCTTGCGGCGACAACCGACTGAGAAACTCCTGCATGTCACTTGACGAGAAGACTCGCACCATGAGCAGGTCGGGCTCCTTCAGGGACGGCTTTGAGGAAGGTAAGGGGGGACAAGAGCAGGACGTATGAATGGATATAGGACCAGTGTACTGAATATTCAGTGACTCTGTGTGAGTCCTGGCCATGTTTTCTTCAGATGTTTGGTGAAATCTGTAATTAGGTGTAATCCTTTTCCAGGACCTGCATGCCTCCGAAGCCTCCCCTTCCTTATTCCACATCCCCGTGCCAAAAGAATTATTATTCCATTTGTTTAGAGAACATTAGGACGGATTACAACCGCTCCTCGAAGAAAAGCCCTCTATCCCCTTAGAAATCCATAATCAGCTTTGGCGCGGCTTTGTTTCTTCATAAGCTTGTTTATTGGGAAAAGTACCCGGCCGTGCTTTTCCCACCAGCAGGCAGACTCCCCGCTCAGCCGAGGTTGCTCCGCTGAAGCTGCTCAATCCTCGGGGGCCATAGAAACCCAGCGCTTTGATTTAGAGGAGCAAACTAGGACTGGGAGTGAGGTAGGCGTAGCGTTGTGTGGAAAATGTGCAGTTGTATTTCTGCAAACTACAATATAAATAATAAACCACAATGTAACCGTTAACCACACCGTAAGGCAGTCACAAGGCTCAATTTTGATGATGACAAGAAATCTCAGCCTGTGTAATCAACAGGTAAATCCAAAAGGTTTGCACGGCTTCTTTCAAGGTTGTCGAAAGGTATTCTGGGAAATGTAGCTAATTGGTAATGGAAGTAAAACTTAAAGTCACAGATGAGCATCACAAGCTGATATACACCTGACAGTGTAAAGAGGTCCAAACACTTTGTCCTGCAGAGTGAAGGGGAGATGAATAAATACGGAGGAAATTTCCAGTGACACTGACACTGGATTTGTAAATGTGCCTCAGGGGAATCAGCTTGGTGCGTGTTCCTTAAGACACCTGGTAAATCTAGACTCCCAACTTAAGAGCTTTGTTTTCTTTACCAGATTTTGAAAAACATCCTCATGAGAATCAGTTCAGCCTGACCAGATGTGTTCATGATTCTACACATCGCCGTTTGGCGCATCTTACCTTCGTCAGGATACAAGCCTGATTTTATCCGAGTATATAGGTGACTGGTGTGGAGCAGGAAGTGGCTAAGATTAGCAAGAGTGAAGTGAGGAGGACGTTGAAGAGGATGAAGAGTGGAAAGGCAGTTGGTCCTGATGACATACCTGTGGAGGTATGGAAGTGTCTAGGAGAGGTGGCAGTAGAGTTTCTGACTAGTTTGTTTAACAAGATCTTGGAGAGTGAGAAGATGCCCGAGGAATGGAGGAGAAGTGTACTGGTGCCAATTTTCAAGAACAAGGGAGATGTGCAGAGCTGTGGCAACTACAGAGGAATAAAGCTGATGAGTCATACAATGAAGTTGTGGGAAAGAGTAGTGGAAGCTAGGCTAAGGGCAGAGGTGAGCATTTGTGAGCAGCAATATGGTTTCATGCCTAGAAAGAGCACAACAGATGCAGTGTTTGCTTTGAGGATGCTGATGGAGAAGTACAGAGAAGGTCATAAGGAGTTGCATTGTGTCTTTGTAGATTTAGAGAAAGCGTATGACAGGGTGCCGAGAGAGGAGCTGTGGTCTTGTATGAGGAAGTCTGGAGCGGCAGAGAAGTATGTTAGAGTGGTGCAGGACATGTACGAGAGCTGTAAGACCGTGGTGAGGTGTGCTGTAGGTGCGACAGAGGAGTTCAAGGTGGAGGTGGGTCTGCATCAAGGATCGGCTCTGAGCCCCTTCTTGTTTGCTCTGGTGATGGACAGGCTGACAGATGAGGTTAGACAGGAATCTCCATGGACTATGATGTTTGCAGATGACATTGTGATTTGTAGTGAGAGCAGGGAGCAGGTGGAGGAGAATCTAGAGAGATGGAGGTCTGCTCTGGAAAACAGAGGAATGAAGCTTAGCCGCAGTAAGACAGAATACATGTGTGTCAATGAGAGGGACCCAGGTGGAACGGTGAGGTTACAGGGAGCAGAGGTGAAGAAGGTGCAGGACTTTAAGTACTTAGGGTCAACGGTTCAGAGCAATGGAGACTGTGGAAAAGAGGTGAAGAGGCGAGTGCAAGCAGGTTGGAACGGGTGGAGAAAAGTGTCAGGTGTGTTGTGCGATAAAAGAGTATCAGCAAGAATGGAAGGAAAGGTGTTCAAGACGGTGGTGAGACCAGCGATGTTGTACAGCTTAGAGACAGTGGCACTGAAGAAAAGACAAGAGGCAGAGCTGGAGGTGGCAGAGCTTAAGATGCTGAGGTTCTCTTTGGGAGTGACGAGGACGGACAGGATCAGGAACGAGTACATCAGAGGGACAGCTCGTGTTAGATGTTTTGGAGATAAAGCCAGAGAGGCCAGATTGAGGTGGTTTGGACACGTTCAGAGGAGAGACTGTGAATATATTGGTAGAAGGATGCTGAGGTTGGAGCTGCCAGGCAGGAGGTCTAGAGGAAGACCAAAGAGGAGATTTATGGATATAGTGAGAGAGGACATGAAGTTAATTGGTGTGAGTGAAGAGGATGCAGAGGACAGGGTTAGATGGAGGTGCATGATTCGCTGTGGCGACCCCTGAAAGGGAGCAGCCCAAAGGAAAAGAAGATATAGTGTATAGCACAGGTGTTTCAAATTACCAAATTCACAGGTCAGTCAATGCAAACGTTCTGAGTCCGTAAAGAGGTCATTCATAAACCTTCAACATCAATATGTCCACATTCTCCGAACCAGCAAATACAGACCACAGAAATGCAGAGGAACATCACAAACAAGAAAATCATCTAGGTGCTCACCTTCAAATTAAGCAACAGGTGTTCAGATGATCACATGATTCACCACCTCTTTTAACTCCTGAACCGCATCAAGATGATGCTTGATTTTACTACCTGAACTTTTTTAAGTTAAATTCATTTGGAAACTGATTTCAGTTGTCTTTTGTATACTAGGGTTCATTTTGCTGTCTAAGAGGAGACTGCTGTCACTCAGCTATTGTACAGCCGACTTTAAAAGACATTTGTCTCAAGCAGTTGCCTGTTGAGCTTTTCCTGGTATTGTGAAAGCTTTGATATAAAAGTTCAGGTAGCACACACCTAATGTGCACATGCACAATAACACAGACACAAACGTATTATTATGGCGCAGCAGCACATCTGTCTCACTCTTTTCCCCAGCTCTTCGCTTTCAGAAGAGGAGATAATTACAGGGATCCCAGTGAGAGGCGTGAGAGAGATGACACGCAAAAACACTCCAACATAACTTTCTCTCTGTGTGTGTGCGTTAGATTGCAGTGTGTAGGTCTGCGAGGACACGCAGTCTGTGCGTACATGTGTATGTTGCTGAGGTGTAGAGTTACCGGACCTTTGTTAGATTGACAGGACAAAAGTCACATCATCCACCCAGCACTTTGTCAGACCTGTCCTGTGTGAGAGCAACGCCACAACACACTGTCACCGCATCCCCTCCCCCCAAACCCTCCCGCTCACCTTCATGTCTTCTCACTTTCTTCTTATGTCTGTCGAAACCATATTTTACAATAAAGACTTATTGACAGTTTATATACTTATCTTTTAGAGAGAGATGGTCAAAAAGTCTACACTGAGATTAATGGTGTTTGCATTTGTAATTATAAATCACCACCACCTTTCTGTTCCCATTTTCTGCACACTGTGAGCATAGCTGAAGTCATTAGGGATATTTTTTTCTTTTAGAAGAAGCAATGTCCTGCATTATATTCTTGAAAAGTATTTAAAACAACATCCATGAATAATGCCTTATAGTGAACAAGCTTCTGTCTTCCGTTTTATGCGGAGCCTTTGCGTCTCATTGTACGAGGGGATGAGAATCAAATGGTAACTCACGTTGCGATAGTATCGTGATTATAATGGTACTTCAATACAGGCGACTGCAATACGTCACGATATCTGCGTAACCATGGATGAAAAGAAAAGGGTTCCTTTTTTGACAAATCAATGTTGTAAGGATCGTCATGGAGACCTTTTTACTGCGTTAGAATTGCCGTCAGTCTTGCAGAAATGTATAGACAACTGTGGTTAAGGAGAGTATCAGTGAACCTAAATTAATATTCTCCTTTTCATGTGGCTCCCAGCACACCTTGCCGTCTAGACCAAATTTAGATAAAAGTGAGTCCTCAGTAAACTAATGTCTGTTCCCTGAATGAATCCGCTGCGATACGCCCATCCCCTCTGTGTGGTTGATGACATCACGCCGCTGATCCCCTCTGATCTGCTCTCAGGCAGGAAACAGTGCTGGCGTTGTGTCCCGGCCTCTGATGTGTGATTAGTGGCTGAGTCATTAGTTGCGCCACAGCCCGACTGTAACGTGTAGGAGTTTTTATCTGTATCACGGGCAGCGCTGCACTCATTCCGCTCAGGAGGAGGCGGGCAGTCGAGTCTGGGCGGGCTGGAGGACCAGTGCTGGGTGGGCAGGGTTGGAGCAGGGTGGGTGGTTTGTGTGGGGAGCCTGTGGGGGGGGGTTCTGTTGATAATCAGGATACTGTTGTGTGTACAGATGTACTTTCTAATCCCAACTTTTACTTGTGGTTTTTTTCTCTTCAGTTCATGGATCATCCCTGTCTCTGGTCTCCAGCACGTCTTCCATTTACTCCACAGTGAGTACACAACACGTCAGGAGTTAATTATATGATTTCTTTTTGACTCCTGGTGCATACGATACCTTCAATACTGATACAGAATAGAAGCCATTTTTATTATTTTTTTGATACATTATTTTTTGGTGCCTTTTGTTTTGTCATTATCACAGTTTGTCCATTAGAGAGCACTGACAAGTTTATTTTTCAACTGTAAAATATCCCGCTCAGGACACGTCTCAGTCACAAACCTTTAAAAACCACATTTAAGGGCTCAAAAAAGGTTGTTTCTCTGGGCTTCCTGGTGGCCCAGTGATTAGCGCACATACCACGTGACCGCAATGTCCCCTGTTCAAGCCCGACCGGGGTCTTTGCTGCATATCGTACCCCCGTTCTTTCTATTTGAGATTTTTTGGTACCGGCCTCAAAAATACAGTATGTCTGGCTTTACTTCAAAGTATAAAATTAAACACTCTGCAGTTGTTTCAGTAGTTGGGGACCGTCAGAATTCATTTCACACATTTAATAAAGCAATATTCAGCTCTATTATTCTACCATGAGAGAGAAAAACTAAAACAAATCATGGCTCCATATAATTGTTGCTGAGAAAACAACAATATCAAAGAATCAAACAGCCTGTACTGTTCTGGCATCTAAACTGCAACATCTTATTCTTCAGTTCAGATACATCCACAAATCATGTAGAAACCAGACAGTATTTTGCTTTTACCTGTGGAATTATGAATTACTGAGCATTTGAGTTTGCAAACACGCTCTTACACATTGACGCTCTAGTGCATCCAGATATCTGACTCCCTGTACACCCTGTGAGAAAACGGTCTGGCTGTAGTCACACAGGCAAAGTTGGGACAGCCCACACTGTAGACACAGTGGCCAATCACAGCATAGCTCCTCCTCCCTCTGCTGGCTGGTTTACTCACCTGGCCAGGTGTAGCAGAGAAACTCTCAGACATTGAAATCAGAGGGGGGGAAGAGAGTGGAGGCAAAATGATGGCGACTTTATCGCTGACGGGCACCGTCACGTCCTGGCAACAAACGGTAAGGAGGAGGAGGAGGACTGTTGGGTGCAGGCGTACTTCATTCTGCTTTATTTATCGGTTGGAGTTAAATACAGCTGGAAGTCAAAAAAATAATTACACAGAACATATAATCAGACATTGTTTCTTTACCAGTAAACTAAGGTAAAGCTGACATGTCTGTCTGAGGCTCCTCCGACGTAGATTGGAAATTCCACACCAACACCATGAAAACCAATTTTGCTGCATTTCTTTCCAACTTTGGTTTTCCACAGATTTCTTTTCTTCAGTTTACTGTTGTTTATTGCTTGTTTATTGCTCCACCAAAATAGCATGTTAACACTTTGCTTAACTACCATGATGTTGATAGCTCATGGGATCGTTTTTTGTTTGTTTAGTTTGCTGGTTCCCGGATTTTGCATCAGAGTGAGATCTCTGTGTTTTGTCTGCATTTCCAAGACAGGCTGCACTGTTTGTGTATCTAGGATCAACAGGTCATGTGTGCGTGATTGACAGATCTGTGTGGGTGTGTAGACCATGTGTGGACAGGTTCCACTTTGTAAACCACCCCACTCAGGCCACATGAGCTTACACACTGCGATACATGCACAGACACATAGGCTGTGCAAAACCTGTTTTAGTGCTTAGTGGTTGGTTGATGGAACCACACGAAAAATCATTAATTATCAGCTGTTCTGCTTGCGTACTTCTGTCACAACACAACCCCTGTGTTCAGGCCTCCCACGGGCCTTAAAAATACTGATAGATTGTGGATTTATTTATTAAGGTAAAGCACCCTGAGAACACATGCCTCCACCAAGACTACACAACCCTCTAAATGTGTTCTATTAATATTAGAACATTTCCAGAAACTTTGTATGCATTAGAATACATATAGTTATCAAATATCATGGGATACATGAGCCAGATTTGTTCATTCAGAAGTAAGTGCAGATGTCCATAGTTAAAATGTTAAAAAATGTCTCTCTCTCTATATCTAAACATATTTATCTATATGTTTAAAAAATCCTGGATATGCACCACAATCTAAACACCTGTTCTTTGTCCAATGATCTAACATTCCTATAGAAAAGCTTTGGCACATTTTTGAGAAAATCCTGCTCATAAAAAAAACAAGCAGGACCAAGAACATGATGAGTGTAATACAGCTTAAATGACTGGATAGCCTTGAACGTATTAAATGTTTGTTAGAAAATAAATCATCAAATCTATCAATTCTTTACAAGATAACAGCCTCTTTTTCTCAAATTATTCTGGTTTCAGTTTTTGTAGAGAACTGCTGCAATCACTGCGTTGTTTTTGGTACTACCACTGGATGGTGCCAAAGTAAGACATTTTTTTAAACTGATGCACATTAAACATGTAAACTGACATCACAGTTTAGCTACAAATGAGCCAGTTTTGCAGCTGACCACTCACTACAAACAAGCTGTGAAGACAGCGCCAGTCGGGTTAAGAACGAACATTTCCAGATGCAGTTTCGGTGCCTGTTTACGTGTAAATGTGGGTGTTGCGTGTTTCGCTGTTTTAGTGAACGGTGGCAGAGTGTTGTGTTCGTGCGAGCGTTTGTTTTGCCTGCTCCTACTCTGTATGCTTTTTCCTACCTGTCTTTTCTTACTATTGTTTTGTGTGCAGCCTATGGAGGACAATGGGACACTCTCTCTTACACACACACACACACACACACACACACACACACACACATCTCGTTAAATGCCTTCAGGAGGATATCTCTGCTTTCCAGACATATTACACCAGACAATCTCCTCCACAGTTTATAAAGCTCGTCTCCACTGAGCTAATAAATCAAACAGTCAGCACATGTGCATGGTCTGACCTCCGGCACCTTGAACTGCTCTTCTTTGTCATTAAAGAATGTCAGAATTCAGTACGTCCTCTAATGATTTCCTCTGCTTCTGATGTTTGTTTTTACAGAATGAGGAGAAGTCACAGTCGGAGGTAAGCGTTCGCCCGCCCACATCACTTCTATCCTGTGTTTTCTCACCGCTTTAATTTTCTACATGCAGTTGCTGGACTTGTTGGAACATGGGGGTGTTTTCACAGTTGTATCTAGTTACACGTGTAACTGTATTGTGACTGACCCTGTAACAGGCTCTTGTTCCTCTCTGAACACCTGTGTACACCTGTATGTGCTCTTTTATGCATCCACTGTGTTTCATCTCTCCACCTGAACGTATCAGATCCTCAATCTGGGAGCCTCCCTCATTTGTTGCTGCATTTTCTTTTCTTTTTTTCCTTTTTTTTTTTTTTAAATCGTGCGTCTGGATGCTTGTGTATGTGTGTTTGGCATTGCACGCTTTTATGACGCAGGTATGTATGCTTTTGTCTCGGTGCTTTCTGATGTCGTGCTTCTTTACGTCCTCAGATCCGCAAACTGCGCCGGGAGCTGGACGCCTCCCAGGAAAAGGTTTCTGCCCTGACAACACAGCTGAGTGCCAATGTAAGTGAACAAGCACGCAAACACACACACACACACACACACACACACACACACACACCACCATCTCAGTTTAGTGTGTTAGCACTAAACACTAAAAGTACAGCTGATGCTGAAGGGAATGTCATTAGTTTTGCAGGTATTTGCAGGTAGCATTAAACCAAAGTATTGGACCAATTATAAATGTATGATCATGTGGGCATTCCAACTATAATATAATTATTAGTTCTTAAAAGTGAGAATGGAACTAATGTAATTATTTTAATGATTTCAGAAAATATACATAACCAATCTGCCATGACCTGAAGCAGACTCAAATTTATGACACTCAGATTTAGAAAAGCTGTAAAATGTGGCCCTCTGTCTCTCTCAAGCATCCAAACAAGTACATTTTGTGATATCCATCAAATACTGAAAAGATAGCTCCCACAGAGCACTTTATTCCAAGAAGGTGTAATTTTACATCTGGCAGAACCATCAGAAAATCTCTTTAAGCGTCTCCAGACACGATCCTATCTGCCACCCTACCTTCTGTATTGCACAAGTCTCGCCACGCTCCGCTTGTAATCCGCTGCAAGAGTCAGTGCAGGCTGGTGGTTTAACTGTGTATTAGAGATATGGAAGGAAGGCAAAGGTGTTAGATTACAGAGTCAAGTCTCAGCACACCGCTGAGGGACTGCCCCAGATGTGGACTGAAGATTTACAGTCTAAAGACGCCTGGATACGAGAAGGTATGGCGTGAGTGTTGAAAGACAGAAAACAGAGCAGTTGGTAGTGGGGGGTCATGAGGTGGGATGGAGGGGCTTCGTTCAAATATTTGATTACACGCTGCAGACAGATGATGAATTATCTGAACACGCCTTGATGCCCCCGAGGCCAGAAAATCTAAGAAAATCTTCTGCTGCAAAAAGTCACGACTTGAATCACACATCAGTCAACGCTTTGCTAAACTCTCACACACTTCCTGCAGGCTTCTGCAGATAATTTATATTTGTAAAGTCTAAAGCCGAAAACAATACAGTGATGGATGACCGCGCTCACCCTTGTTTAACGAGTGAGTTTAAACCAACAAACTCAGCAGTGTCTCACTCAGAATTAAGAGTTTTCAATTCGTTGAGTGCTTACTTGGTGTGTATGTATTCATTCCATTTAGTTTTTTTTGACATGCTTATCTTCTGTTAACATGTTCCTTGGAAATCTGCTTGGTTTACTTGTTTGCACCCACCTCGTAGTCTGAAGCCTCCCATGTTGTTATCACTTTGTCAGAAAGTCGAGTCAATGTATTCTTACACCATCTGTACACTATCTCAGCCAGAAATCGGCGCAATCAAGTACATAAAAATCACCCCAACTGTAGTCAGAAGAGGTTTACTCGAACGTGGCTTTATGTTGTCATCAGTACTGTCTTGGGCCTTAGCATGAATGGATGGCTGGATCGAGCTCCAAGGACTGTTTTTGGTAAAGATGTAACGGTTTGGCTCCAGTGTTGTTCTTAGTGTGGGAATCTGTCCAAAGCTGACCTACAGGCGTTAATTATTTATCACAGGGTGTTATGATTTTGCACGGTTATTTGGATTTGGTTCTGTTTTCATTTTGGTTTGAAGATCGCTTGACTGTCATGTTTGGGTTTCAGCCCCAAGGTTCAAGCAGTTGTGTCGACAGCTCTCGTGTTTTCTCAGACCCAATTGTTCAGATGCGGTAGGCTGTTTAGGCTCACTTTCTCAGCTCAAGGTCTCTGCTGGTTATCACAGCTCAGCGGAGATGTCTTCAGTCCCTCATATTCTGAAAACAACTCTCTCCACATTCATTCTGGCCTTAGCAGCCCAGTGAGCTCTCTGCAGTTAGTACCCTGAGCTGAATTGTCAGGGAAGAAGCCTCCAGCTGACTTCTTTTCCATGGCGTCTGGCAGACGTCAACCTGCAGCGAGCAGCACAGGGCTCTGGCTCCCCTCCAGGAGCGGCAGCCAGTGGGGGAAACCACTGGGATGCGATCCAGGCTGGATTCCTCTCAGTATGGATTCATCTTTAGATGAGGTTTATGAGAAAACCTTTTTTCTTCGCAGAGTGAGGCTATTGGAGTCTTATGTTTTTGTTGTTTTTAATCTTTGTCTTTTAAAGTTCTGACTTCAGTCAGATATCTGAAAGTTACAGGTGAAATTTGGCTGAAGTGTGGTGGACAGATCTTTCTTGGACAGCTGATTAGGTTCTGGGAGAATTAGCTTAGCCATAATTACTTATATTCTTATATTCTAGTTGGAAATTCTGACATATGGATGCATGCGGTATTTTATGAGAAAGTCAAACCTGGAAGATGAATGACAAACATGAACATCGAATCAGGCTGTGGCTTTGCAAGGAGGAGGTTTGAGCTCTACAGAGTTCCTGGTTTACATTTTGCTTTTTCCAGTTGATTTTTTATTTATTTTTTTTAACGGTTGCACGACTTGTTTGTTCCTCCCGCAGGCTCACCTGGTGGCAGCGTTTGAACAGAGTCTGGGCAACATGACCATTAGGCTGAAGAGTCTCACCATGACGGCAGAGCAGAAGGTGAAAACAGCTCCTCTTTCTTTTTTTAACAGACTGTGCTGTACATGAACCAGTGTGCAAATTCAAAGTCACTGCAGTTGACGTGTTGGTGTGATCCTCTTGCCATTTTCTCTGTGTAGGATTCTGAGCTGAATGAGTTGAGGAAGACCATCGAGCTGCTGAAGAAGCAGAACGCTGTTGCTCAGGCTGCCATCAACGGAGTCATCAACACACCTGAACTCACACCTAAAAGGGACAGGACAGGTACGGACAAGCAATACACAAAACGGATATTTGAACGCCAAAGTAGATATTTTTAATTCGAATTCAGTGCCAACATTTTAGAACTTGACTATAGTAATGCAAAGAAATGAATATTTAGTGTACACATACAAGATTGCTTCCGCACTCTTGTATGAAAGTCTTGAGGTACAAAAAGCATCTCACAATCTGTCCAAACCACAAAGCAACTACAACATTTTATTGATAAAAACGACATATCGATGCGACAATGATCTTCCTTTATCAATACATTTTTGTAGTTGTGAGCTTTAGACGGTTTGTGGGACACTTTTTGTTGTGTTCTTCTTGCCAGGAGGGAAAAGCCTCTGAAACAGCAGGTAAGCAGTCTTTTGGGGTTATCAGGCCATTAAAGCAGGATAATGTACTCCACTTATGTAATAACTGGGAACTAGTTCCAAACATTTCACTCCAAAATGGAAAGGAAAGCCTCTATCATGTCAAACGTGGACAACAATGACTGGTTGATATGTAATATTTAATGAAAGACATTTCAGACAAGCACATACATGTCCCTGCCCCTGCCTGTCTCTCCTCAGCTGGCAGCAATGGCAGTCCGCAGCAGCAGCAGATGCAGCCAGACCTGCGCATCAGGAGGCAGCACTCCTCTGACAGCGTCAGCAGCATCACCAGCGCAACCAGCCACTCCAGCGTGGGCTCCAACATGGACGCCGACTCAAAAAACAAGAAGAAGAACAAGAAGAACTGGGTAAGATGCTGGGAATTTAAAAAGAATTAATCTATAGACAGGGGATTTCAGTGTGTGATGAGTTGCAAACACGCAGCCGGTCAGGACTCATGCTGGTTTGTTGTCTCTTTGTGCATTTTCATGTTTTGTGTTGGTATCACATGTTTGGGTTTCTCCCCTTTAGGCTTCTTTCACTGGGGAAAAGGTGAATACATGAGGATTTTCATAAACTCAGTCCTGTTGAATACCAAGTAATGATTGATTTGGTGAATCGCAGGTCAAAAAACCAACTTACATTTTGGTAAAACTGGGCTAAATTTGGTTGAGGTGGTCGTCTCTTTACCTGCAAATGACCAAATCATTGCTTACTGGCTAGTGTCTAGTCATAATGTCAGCTCATTAGTTTTTGTTTTTTAACTAGTGATCATTCAACAAAAATCTTACATACTTTCACTCACAGCTCAAAAGACATGAACCTTTCCTTTTTGTTGTTGAAAGACATTTTTTTGCACCGGAGGACAAATCCGAGATGATGATGTATGCGGCTTTTTTTTCTCCTCCCTGTCGTCCCATAGACTGATGTTGTGTTAGCCGCCCGTGGTTGTCAGTATCTGATCCTGATGTTGAATTTTAGCAAGAGCAGTGTGGTGCTTCGTGGGAGCTGCTGTTAAAAGACATGAGCTCGTGTCGAGTTTCCTGCTCCAGGTCACAGTGATAATAAACGACCCTCCTGTGTGCATGTGGATGTGCTTCCAGCTGTCAGTTTGTATAGATGAGACCCCACAGCAGGCTCCTCCATGCAGGTGCTCATACAATGTGTGGTGCGGAGTGTATAGGGGATGTGTGTGTTGGAGAGTATATAATGGATCATGAAAGACCCCCTGTTTCATGGTGGTTGTGATGTAGCATTAGCTTGCAGCTGCTTGGAGGTCAAATAAAATCAGCTTTTAGTCCTGTAGGAGCCTCTAGTTTAATCTGTCCCTCCATAACACATTATCACACCCAAACCCATATGAAAATGTGCTGTTTTGTCTCTCTGTCTTCCTTTGCTTCGCTTCATGTGGCAGGTTTATGAGGTAAGAATAGTATGCTGTGTGAAATAAAAGAAAAAAGCTGCCTAACCCCTGCACCTTTTCTAGGTTACTAACCTCTATCCTTTTCCTCCTCTCCAACACTGCCTCTCCCTGAAAACTGCTCTTCTGACACTTGAGCCAGCTCTTGAAAGGAAAAATCCACCTGAAAATACTTTAACACTGTCAGAAAAAGGGTGTTAGTTGGTATAGCTTGTGTCTTTTGTGGTGGGTTTTCGTATAACTACTTGAACACGATTGTCATGACATTATGTTGAGATTTTTAAAAAGCTACAAAGATGTTTGAAGGCAAAAAATCAAAAACAATGTCTGGCTTTGCTGATTATCCCTCAAAATCACAGAGGCTTCTTTTAGAAGTCCTACAGACAACAAAAGATTGTAGAAGCCAGACGTCAACCCCCACGTGAATCTGTAGTCAGTACAGTGTTGTCACAATCATTTTTCCCTCCTACATCTATTCAGCACAAAGGCCATTTCTCCGAAGATCCCATGAAATTATGATGATGGCTGTAAAGTATTCACGATGGATTTCTCCTTTAAACACAAACTCTTGCTGAAATAACATTAGGAAATCAAAAAGATTTTGGATCTCACCTAAAAGTATATGTGTAGTTTGAATATGGCTCATCATTTTTGGTTTTCAGATTTTAACCAAAAATTCAAGATTTTTTTTAAATGATAACGAGTAGGAATCATTGCAATTTTAGAAAGCGAAGAGAAAAATGGGGTGGGAAACACACGTCTGTCTTGTACAGGTGTCCAAAAAGGACTTTCGTCACCTGCTCCCCATGAAATTTCTCATTCAGTACATTGAGAACAGTACTAATATCTAATTAAAAAAAAAACTTATTCCTGATTTACACAATTAAATTTTTTTAAAATATAAAACTAAAACAATGAGCCATAAGTAGAGTATAAATCAGTAGCTATACACTCAACCTTTTTCTGAAAAACACACAATGTAAAACCTAACATATCACACACACTCAGTGTTTGCATTTAGAGCTGCTCAAGGCACAAAAGAATCTCCCCATAATTCCCTCTCTCCCTCACTTGCCCTTTTTAACAGCTGTTTTCCTCCACTCTCCCCGGCACACCCCTCCTCCTCTCCCTCTCCGCCGTGTGTCCCTCACCTGCTCACCGCCTCTCTCCCTCTCTGTTTTCTACCTGTAGCTGCGAAGCTCCTTCAAACAAGCGTTCAGCAAGAAGAAATCTCCAAAGTCGGCCTCTTCTCACTCCGACATCGAGGAGATGACCGACTCGTCGCTGCCGTCCTCCCCCAAACTGCCCCACAACGGCACCGCAGCCTCCAGCCACATGCTCCGGAACACACACTCCAACTCGCTGTACGTAGACATCGTCACCTGTATGTGATTGCAGGACTATCCTATACAAACATATCCAAATCAAGTCTGGTCTGTACGTGAAAAATTGTTCAAACAGTTCAGATTGGAAAACTACCAAACGCTGCTTGAATCCCAATGTTTCATGTAACTTACCTGTGTTGTCCTGCTTGTGTGTATGTGCACGTACAGATTGTCTGAGTGTTTGGACAGCGAGGCGGAGACGGTGATGCAGCTGCGCAGTGAGCTCAGGGAGAAGGAGATGAAACTGACCGATATCCGCCTGGAGGCTCTCAGCTCTGCCCATCAGCTGGACCAGCTCCGGGAGGCCATGAACCGCATGCAGGTAGGTCTGCAGACACACGCACATGTAACCTCACATTAGGAGGTAAATCGGCACTGAATCACAGAGCACAGGAAGTCATTGCTGCACAACCTTCGCTCATGTTGCACTTCTGGCTCCAACCCAATCAGTGACATCACTGACGGGGGTGTGCCCGCAGAAGTGCAGCAACAGTTTTCCTTCTTTGCAATTCAATTTTGATTTACCCTTTAAAGTACAAATGCCCTCGCTGCTTTAAGGTCAAAGTTCATTTCTTTCTCTAATGTTATAAAACAGTAGATATAATCATTTAGCAAAATTCAAGTAACAATGTTATTACTTTGCAGTTTTATTAAGAGAAAAGCTTTTTGTAACCGAGCTCTAATAGTATTGTTAGAATTAGTTGTTGTATTAGCTTTCAAAACATTCCACTAATTGGTCTGATTATGGGGGCGTTATGGAGGCAATTAAATATAAACAAATTATAGCTCCCCCTTCAGGCCAACTAATCCAAGTTCAAAATTAATTAGAATGAATCTTATAGCTGTGTTTTGTTAGCTAACTTCATCTGTGTTTGTGTGTTTCTGCAGGTGGAGATCGAGAAGCTGAAGGCGGAGAATGACCGCCTGAAGGTGGAGAATCAGGGCAGCAGGACGGGCTCCCAGGCCTCCATCTCGTCCTCTCCTCCCCCTCACACACACAGCCAGGCCGCGGGAACTGGGCCGGGGCTCTCCCAGCACAGCCTCAACCTCACCACCAGTGAGTCCACCAGCCTGGGTAAGACAGAGCTGATGTCATGGGACCTACACAGTTCCTGGTAGATTTATATGAGATACTGATTATATGCGTCAGACTATAACACAGTGAATTTACACGCGCTCAAGTAACTTGACTTCTTAAAAGGGGGAAACGTGAGTGATTTTAAATCAGCCGTTTAAAAATATTTAACATTTGAATTTGGTTGTTTTACCTCGGTAATAGGAGGTCATGGGAAACGTAGAAACCTTGTCTGACTTTGCTCTGCCTTCCTGTCAGACATGCTGTTGGATGACACCGGCGGAGAGGGAGGGATGAGGAAGGAGGGGCGACGCGTGAAGATGGTCGTCAGCCTGGACGAGGACAAGTGTGGAGAGGTGAGACCCGTTTGAAAAATACATCTCAAACTCTTTTGTTGCTTAAGATTGTTATTGTACCTGTAGGCTTTTTGGTACCTAAAACCAGTCGTGTTTTTCCATCGCAGGAGGCCCGGCCTCATCATTTTCTGATTGGTTGCATCGGTGTGAGTGGTAAAACCAAGTGGGACGTCCTGGACGGAGTGGTCCGACGCCTTTTCAAGGTAAACGTAAACAGGGATAACTGCAAAATAGAATCAGATAACAAGAGAATTTCAGAATCAGCTCGGCATCAGTGTTGCTTAAGGTCAGTTTGACTTTTAAGCCTTCGAAAGGTCACTAAAAGTATTAAGGATCTTGAAAAAGTCTTGGCAGTCAGGTTTTCTACTATAATCACAATAAAGATAAAATGTACAGTTGTTTAAAAGACAACTATTTTCTCAATCACACAGTGAAATGTGCTTCTGTTCAGCAAAAATATTTCATTTAGAACCAGAAAAAGCATTGTAGCTGTTATCCTCTTTAGAAACTTCACAAAAACATCCCTTAACTGCCGAGACTTTGTGTCTAACAGGAGTACATCACCCACGTGGACCCTGTGAGCCAGCTGGGCCTGAGCTCAGAGAGCGTGGAGGGATACAAAATCGGAGAAATCCACCGGCCCAGCATCCCCAGTGCCGCCCACACGCCCGAGCTGCTGCCCTGCGGCTACCTGGTGGGAGACAGCAACACCATCAACATCCAGCTCAAAGGTACGCCTCATCAAGCCAACACTGCGAAGGATTCTTCTGTGCTGCCAGTATGTAAGACGTTATCACATCTTTAGTTTCCATCAAGCTTATACGGTGTGTTAGTCTATTATTCTTAGCTAGACCAACACAGATGCAGGAGATCTGGTTGACTGTAAAAACCTTTAATTTACACTACACAGCTGCTCGTAACAACATTTTTAGTCATGTGGCAGGAGAAACTCTTCAAAAAAACAGGATACCGTGAACTTTGGCAATCCAACTAATTTGATTGGTTAAATTTGAAGTAGAAGATCGAGATCAAAATTTGGCAGATCACCAAACGTTGCTGACCTTTCTCTGGACGTTGTCAAATGCATTGTGGGAAATGTACAAAATGACTTTGTGTAGTAGAGGCAGATCAAAAGATTCACCAGAAAAATCAGTCACATGAAATTAACTTCAATCAATTAGTCTGTGGTTGGGTCCAAACTAATGAATCAACAACAATTTTATTGATTTATTAATCACTGAAGTCATTTATTGAGGGGAAAAATGGCTTTTCAAATGTGAAGATTTACTGCTTTTCTCTGTTTCATATCATGATAAATTGAATATCTGTGGTTAGACAAAACTAGCTGTTTGAAATGTTCACCTTGGCTGTGGGAAATCAAATAAATCATCAGTTGCAGTTCACAGTCCCTAACTTCATCACAACTAGTTTGGTTTAATATTATGCCAGACCAGAAATATACAAAATCAGCATTTACAAAACAATAAGAATATACAGAGAAGGTGTGGGTTAACTACGTTGTAAAAGGGTAAATACAAGTTTTAAGGTATTTTCAGAAACTCCTACTCCACAAACCAGTTATCTCACTTGACATAAATATCCTGGTGTGTGTGTGTGTGTGTTCAGGTGTGAGCAGTGAGAACGTGGACTCGCTGGTGTTCGACACCCTGATCCCGAAGCCGATGCTGCAGCGCTACGTCTCCCTGCTGAAGGAGCACAGACGCGTCATCCTGTCAGGCCCCAGCGGTACAGGAAAGACCTACCTGGCCAATCAGCTGTCTCGACACCTGCTGCTGCTGGAGGGCCGACCTCTGACCCCGCACGCTGTCGTCACTTTCAACGTGGACCACAAGTCCAGCAAGGTAGATATTTACACATGCAAGTTCTCGATTCTCTGCACTTGCATCCATCAACGTTTAAGTAGTTGTTAAGCCTGCTCTGCAGAGGTTAACAGACACAAAGGGCTAAATGTTGATAGAATTTCTCTTTAGTGGGTCACCAAACACGCCGGCAGCTACGTTTTGGAGGTAATATTTAAATTTGTCAGCCATACAGACTTTGGTCATTTTCTGTTCTCTAGTAGTGAAACTTAAAGGTCCAGTGTGTAACATTTAGGAGGAGCTATTGGCAGAAATGGAATATAATATTGGTACGGATGTTTTCATTAGCACACAATCACCTGAAAACAAGAATCGTTTTTCGTATATTCATTACCTTAGAATAAGATGTTTTTATCTACTGAGGGAGCGGGTCCTCTTACACGGAGGTTGCCATGTTGCATCGCCACGTTTCTACAGTAGCCCAGAAAGGACAAACCAAACACTGGCCCATTTGCTGCCACCGCAGATTTTCCTACGCGCTTGGAAAGGGAGGGTTAGGCAAGCGGTATTGAAATGGTTGCGATCTGCAAGTTCACCTCTAAATCCTAGACACTGGACCTTTAACGTCAAAATGGACAAATGTATAGGTTGAACTGAATTCTGTTGTATTTTCTGATGAATTACAAATCCAATTTTCATACTTCAAACAATAGCCATAAAAACTAACCCACTGTTTATTAAAACAAAGGCTGTGAAATTCTGATACTTAAAAGCAGAAAGAATCAAGTATAAAGCTAAAAATAAATTACTACGTTTAGTTTTCCAATAGTTGATTAAAGTGAGAGGGAGCCATTTTGGCATTAGGGCACCAGGTTGTTAATTTAACACATCAAGACAATTAAGATCATCATAGCAAAGAACTAAAGATTGACCTTGATTCAGTCTAAGTCTGGCTCATGTAGGTCAGAAGGGTTTTGTATGGAAAACCCTGGTGCTGAAAGAACAAATACCAATGGTTACATGACTTCTCCCTCTCTCTGCAGGAGTTGCGGCAGTACCTGTCAGGTTTGGCCGAGCAGTGCAGCGGTGTCTCGGGGGCAGACAGCCCTCTGGTGGTCATTCTGGACAACCTGCACCACGTCAGCTCCCTGGGAGAGATCTTCAACGGCGTCTTCAACTGCAACTACCAGCACTGGTCAGTTCACACACACACACACATTCTTTCTGCACAATCATGCTAAACATGGATGTTTGCATGAATTTGGATACACGTCCACTGGTTTGCTACTGACTAAGAACTGAAAATATGCAGGTTGGTTAAAAGTATGTACATTATGACAGTTAACCCAAAAATGTTGTACCACACAATGCAAAGAGACCGTCTCAACTGTTCTACTTTAACACAACGTGTCAAGTGATTTTTTTTTCAGGACGGTACGACTTCATGTACTGATGTGAAACAATAACAATCAGTGTTTTTTCTCTCCTTTTAGCCCTTACATTATCGGCACCATGAGCCAAGCCACGTCATCTGCCCCCAACCTGCAGCTTCACCACAACTTCAGGTAATCTGCAGCTGATATATCCTCCACCCACTCCTGGCAGCTGGATGTTTAACATGTTGAAAGATTGTGGTGGTCTTAAAATACTTTCTTTTTTAAAAGAAAAACCCAAAACATCCGTACATCCGTACCCGTATTTTTCTGGGGGAAAATCTGACCATTTTGTATGATATTTCTACGTCCTGATACACCTGTATGTTCGCTGCTCAGATGGGTGCTGTGTGCCAACCACATGGAGCCGGTGAAAGGCTTCCTTGGTCGCTACCTGAGGAGGAAGCTGATCGAGATGGAGATTGGCAGCCGAACGCGCAACGTGGAGCTGGTGAAGATCATCGACTGGATCCCGCGGGTTTGGCACCACCTCAACCGCTTCCTGGAGACACACAGCTCCTCTGACGTCACCATCGGTAAGAGAAGGATGCGTGATTGAAGAAAGATCCTTTAAAAAAAGGTCAATGTGAAGAAACAGCGAGCGTCTTACCTCTCTGCTCTGTGGCATGCAGGACCTCGTCTCTTCTTGTCATGTCCCATAGACGTGGAGGGATCCAGAGTTTGGTTCACTGACCTCTGGAACTACTCCATCATCCCCTACATGCTGGAGGCCGTACGAGAGGGACTACAGGTAACACACACACACACACACACACACACAGTAAGGTTGTCTGTGAGAGCTTGATATCTCCAAACCTTTCCATTTGCACTAATGGAAATAGAAACTGATGGACTGATTGGGATCTGGCCAATCAAGGATTAGGTTTTTGATCATATTTTTAGCTGTAACAATCAAACGTATTAATAAAGAGACTGACGGTTTAAAGGAGCCAGCTGAATGAAGAAGAAGTCTCTCGTGAGATTGGAAGAGAAACCAGAATGTAGTGATGCTGAAATGGTAATACTGAGGCTGCAGTTTCTCTCCACCGGAAAAATCTTATTCGTTACTTTAAAAATGTGAATAATATTTAGTTATTCCCTTGTTTCTCAAAGTAATCTAAGGAAATTAAGCAGCGTCAATCATACAAAAAATGACAGGACATTTATATAATGGTGGCTTGTATTTTCTATCAAACGACTTCAGTCAGCTCAGTAGGTGTTATAATTTAAACTTGTTTGTTGACCATACAGCTGCAATTCTCCATTCTCTTTGTTTGGTTTTATAAAATAATCTGATATTGCGTTAATTTGTTATTACTGCTGGCTTTTTTTTTCTTAAACTAACTCTGAGCAGCTTTCACTTTTGCCTGCTTTTGCTGAGATGTAGGTTTAATTTTCTCGTCCCTAGTGCAGCCTTGCATTTGTAGCTGTACAAATTCGAACCTGCATTTTAGAGGCAGAGAAATTTCCACACAAAACCTTTAGCGATTATTCACAAACTGAACCTCAGACCCCAGACGAACTGCTTCTCCAAGCCGCTGTGCCGCTCGTGTTCAAGTCCAAAATGCAAAATCTGCCTCCGAGCATCTTCTGCAATGGTTCATTGTTACATTCTGTGTGTGTGTCTGCAGCTGTACGGCCGCAGGGCCGCGTGGGAGGACCCTGCCGCCTGGGTGATTGACACTTACCCATGGTCAGCCACCCCCACCCCAGCTGAATGGCCCCCGCTGCTGCAGCTCCGCCCGGAGGACGTGGGGTTCGATGGCTACTCTGCCCCGAGAGAAGGAGTCAGGAAAGAGCCCCCGCAGAGTGACAGCGACGCAGACCCACTGGTGAGCAAACATACACAGGAAGAAACAGGCATGTGACACACATTTATCTGTTACTGAGCATTTAAACAATAAGGCAGCTTAGTCATGCACAAATATAGGGTATCTCTTACAACACTGAAATTAAAGTCAAAAGTCTCTGTTTTTTTTTTTTAAAGATCTTAGAAGTTAGATTTGGTGTGGGAGAAAACAAAAAACAAACCGTTAATGTTTCAGTTCATTCTTGACCTTGGAAACAGTGGTCGGAGATCTAAATAACTATAAATAAATCTCCCACAGCTTCCTAGCTTACTACGGAGCTTGAAAGCTAGTCAGTGGACCTTGAGTCTGTTTATTTTTGTCAAATAAAATCATCCAAAACTCAGCAGTGGGACAGCCCTGGAAGGAGACAGGTGCTCATTCCATCTCTGAGTTGTAACGCTCGATCAGACTGACTCTTGTTTCTGCTGACAGATGAACATGCTCATGCGTCTGAAGGAGGCGGCGACGTCATCGAGTCCGCAGAGCTACGACAGCGACTCCAACAGCAACAGCCACCAGGACGACATCCTGGACTCGTCGCTGGAGTCGACCCTGTGATGCCATCAAAACGCAACACTGGGCTCCGTTTTCAGGAGGAACTTTTTCTAAGAACTGTTCTCACTGTGAGAACTTCTTGTTGAGAGTAAAGTTTCACGCCACAAAATCCAGACACCTTAATTTGGGTGCAGGTAACCCGAATATTTAAAAAGAAATAAAATTAAATTCAAATTGCATTTCAGAAAATGGGCAAAAGAAGTTTCTACTGCACTGTTTTGTTTTGTTTTCACCGCTGTGGCCCGTGGCTCCTCGGTCAGGAGCCTCACATCTACTTCAGACAGACAGAATAAAAGCACACATCCTGTCACTGTTGGTGAGGCATCGTCATTAGCATCACCACCAGCCATCAGCATACTTCAACACCAGCCAGGAGTGCTCCATCCTCCACTGAGCCGCAGCATCAGCTCCAGCTCCAGCTCATCGAGCGGCGATCCTGCCCAGCTGCAGTGCCCCTGAGCTGCCTGCAGATGGTGGTACAGGCCCTTGTCTCTGGAGCATCAGTGAGCCTGAGCTACCAGCTGCTGAGAACACGCAGATGAGGCTACTGCTGCTGGCTGGCTGGATGGATGGATGGATGGATGGATGGACGGACAGCCAGTCGCTTTGTGCTCTCCCTCCCTTTCTACGGCTGACGTCGCTTGTGTGATTACCGGAGGATAAATCGAGTCAACGTGAATGTTGAGTCCTATATCACGCCCGCTCACACTTCCAAAAGCTCCCCATCGTTAGTTTTACATCCCAAACTCTAGACACTGTTTCATTCAACTCCAAACTCCAAATCAAAGCCAAATTTCTGAGTTGGAAAAACTTGATGATGTGTCCACAAAAGGTAATAAAGAGAGCATTAATAAAAAAATTGTTCCTACCAGATACATCAGAATGTTTTTTGACTTCAATGTCTGCATTCAAAGCTCTCAGTGAACAATTGGTGAGAACTGGTAAATCCATGATATAAACATAGTAACAAAGACGTTGGCAAACACTGTAGCAATGTTGCTTCACCATCAAAACAATGTCAAAGTCTGTGGTAAAAAAAATCTCCAAACTAAGGAGAAAAGCTCAGTTTAAACAAAAGTTCTCACCACGATCCCTGCTGACACTTTCTTTGTTTCTTTTGGAGTTGACACATCATATGGCACTTTTCATCAAGATCCTCGGTGGTTACGTCCTGCCTCATAGCTGAGACACCGTTGTTCTCCCAGAAAGTAGTTCCTTTGAAATGGAGCAGAATAACATACTAAGCGCGTACGTGTTACTGGGCACACAGACACCAGTCAGACCTGCTGAAAATAAAAAGCGTTTCTTATCCAGCACAACATCTGCAGCCAAGTTTACAAAGCAAAGGCAAGGACAAAACCTAATATACAAACTCCCTTTAGTCTTTCAGGAGGAAAGGGCACTATCTGGGAAATTAACATCCACCATGGCTAGATTCATCCTTTTAACTTTTACCACGTTTGAGTTAATGTCCTTTTTCTATCTGTGTTATGACTTTCCGTGTAATTTCACAAATAATGCCTCTGCCACTTTCACGTTCTCGCTTCGACCACTCAACAACCCTTTTGGATCTCCATGCACATTGGCCCAAACAGGCTGTTGTAGCACAAATCTCTTTTGGTGCTGGACTGAATTCTAACAAACAATGCCTTACTCTTTTCTAACAGACTATGTGCGTTAGCTGATTCTTCACTTGTCGAAATGGCTGTAAACAGGGCTCAGAGTCGACTCGCTGCCCGAGCACCTCCAGTTGCCGAGGAGCGGCGTCGACCTCTCATCATATCAAACACCAATGCCGTGGGAATGAGACGTGAATGAGAAGCAGTACTGTGGGTCTCAAATTAAGTTGTATGCATGTATGACCCAGTGCTGTGAAGCTGGTGTAAATATTTGGACCACTGGCAAGAAACATAAATATATAGTTGTTTTGGTGCTCGAAATCAGACCCTTTTGCAGGTTGATTGGATGAGGGAAGTTTAAGACGTGTTGATTTTATACCTCATCCCCATCCTCTAACTGTGCTTTTTGCCATGCTCATAGTCTGTTTTGATTCTGTGATTTGTGATGAGCAAAACTGTCATAACGACCATGTTGAACTAATTAAGTGAAAACTAGTGTATATGCTGCTTTGTTTATAGTTATATAATTAATCGGCGGTTAAAGGTATAAAAAGGTACTGAATGATAATGTAAAATGGTTTGACATAACTTTTGTGGCTTAGAAAATAAAGAATATTGTACTTTTTCTTTTAAGCCTCCCAGCCTGCCTTCTGGGAAGGGCAGGCGGACGTTTAAAGCCGGTGTCATGCGTCGCCTTCAGTGTTTGTTTGTTTTTGTCACCGGTCCTATGCAACACGCATTCGGATCTCCAAATGGATGCGTTTTGTCCCTTGAGCGGTTTTCAGCACTGCGGAAAGACATACAGCATGGAATCAGATTTGTGAAGACTTTACGGATTTGTTGCCCGTGTTCTTTGTCCGTATGTGTGACTGTGTATTCTACAGGGGCTTTCCTGCTACGGTCCTGGTAAGCACAAAGAGACTGATTCTCCGTTTGTCTTGTGTAAAGCCTGTTCAGAGGTGCGGGCGGATGTTGAAGCATTTGACCAGTCTGTCAGTTTATTACTCACACACTCAATGAATGTTTAGCCTTCTTTGCTATGTACTTTTTTTTTTTTTTAAATGTAACATAACTTTGTAAATAGTCGATTATCTTGAAGCATTTTGAGGACTTTTTCTAGCTGATTTGTTACAGTACTTGAAAAGGAGTATTTTGTGTACAGTCTCTTTACATCAGAGCAGACTGGTGCTGTTTGTCATCACTGGTCTGTCCAGGGCTCGGAGAATTAAATCTATCACTGTACTAGTCTTAAGTTATTGTGATTCAATAAAATTATTGATTATTTATGATTGAATTTTGGATTTTTTTTTTTTTAAAACATACACACAAGCGCCTTGGAATTGTTTACAATTTTATTTGGTATTTGTACAAAAAGTGTGAAATAAACATATATACAGCACATAATACAACATACATATTAAACAAATTCATAAATTAACGAAATAGCTACATTTTTCAATAAACAACTCTATTTAAGGTCAAGGTAAAAGGAACTCAATATTCTTGGCATAAAACTTCCATACAAAATTGTACAAAATACTGTACAATTGAACAAAGCTGTGCAAAACAGCAAATTCTGTCTCAGAAGCAGATCCTGTACAGTGCGCATGCGCTGATGAAGCGACAAACGAGTGAAACTTGTTTTTCCAACAGTGACATTTATGGGGTCTTGTTTCAGGGCGGCAGCTTCTAATAAATCTGGTCACAGTCTCATATGAAAACAAAGCACGTGTTATATCTCTATTTGCTTTTTAAATAAATTAAGATACTGTTATTTCTTCTTCTGACTCTGAGAAGTCCGAGTGCTTACTGGAAAGAGATGGAGAGGAGATGCTGGACCCTGCCGCCCTCATTCTCTCTCTTCCGAACGCTTCTTCCTCATCCTCCTCTTCATCCTCGGCTGAGGACTTCTTGCCCACGTCGCTGAGGTCCGGGTGCGGGTTGGCTTTGGTGGGCAGCGTCTGCTCGCGGCAACCACCGGACGACAGCAGCTCTCGTTCCTTGGAGTTCCTCCACTTCATCCGCCGGTTTTGGAACCAGATTTTCACCTGTAGACGGGGAGAAAATGGTGAGTGACAAGTTCTGCTTCAGGTGTAGTGGAACGCGCAGCAGCGTCTTTACGCGCAAATTACGCGCGACATATCGAGCATTTTAAGCACCCGTGAGCACTTAAAGTTTTACCTGAGAGTCTTTTAGGCTCAGTTTAGATGCCAATTTCTTCCTGTCGGGCTTGCTGATGTATTTCTGTTTCTGGAACATTTTCTCCAAGGCCTTGCGCTGTACATCGGAGAACACCGCTCTCCGCAGCATCCCTCTCCGGGGTTTCCCTCTGCCGGCCAGGGGCCACGAAAAAGTCCCGGGAATGGGAACGACGGATGAGGATGCTACAATTAAAAAAAACCAGAATAGAAATTGGAACCTGTTAGCTTTATTTTCTTTGCCACATCTCAGAAGAAAGTCTGTTCGCAGAGAAGAAATCATCCTTACAATTATCCTGCAGTCATAAATGACCAACTAGGAGATGGGAAATATATTAATGCTTTATGAATCAGACATCACAGAGGCTCTATATGAATCTAAGATTTCTCTTTAAGGCCATACTTTCCAACTGGTTAGTATCGTTAGTTTCCCCCCTTTGGAACTTTGCAATACGTCTCCGTTTTGAGTGAAATGGCACGAGGTGACTAATTAGCACATTGGCCGGACCCCAACCGCATTGGTATGGTAAAGAGGTAGCATATCCTTTAAGGAACCCTGTGAGGGCGGATAGAGGAGTTAATAAACCGTGAACAGTAATTGTGTAGTAATGAACTAACGCAGAAAAGACTCTGGACAGGCGGCGAAGGCCATATATTATCGCAACAAAAGGAGATTTACACTTTCAAACTAAACACAACTGCATACCAGAATACTGATGCCCGGAGGGGGGAGTGAAGAGTGGAAGGGAATTTTTTTTTTTCCCCTTCCTTCGTGCCTTCAAATCATTTTCATTAAATGAACACGAAAAGCTATTCAGGACGCTGGAGTTGTTTTGTTGAGGCTTTCAGCTGAGCCCATGAAAAGACTCAATCTCCATTATGATTTGCCTGAATGAAAGCACGGACTAGCGACTTTATAGACTTTTCTAAGAGATTATTCTTTATCTCAACTCGTTGATTGGCTCGCTTGGAGAATAGAGGAACGTTTAGGGCACAGAGAGAGTGGGGATTGGAGGTCAGTGGTAACCTATCCTATGGACCGTGCAGCATGCAGGGGAAACTTCCCCCTGCTGCACATTTTGGAAGCAGTTGGGCTTTAAAAACGCCGTCAAAATCCCACCGCGCAAGACACTTCTCTCCGCGTACTTCTGACTGGGCTTCCCCCTGACTGTAGCTGCCCTGCGGCCGCAGCAGAATCAGGAACAACGACGCGCTATGTGGTCTTGTGAGAATATTGAAAACGCTCAATAGCGCCTAATAGGGAAATTAGTGCATGACTGGTTCACGCCTTTGGCCCCCCTGGTAAAAGTCACTCTTGGGGTGTGTGTGGGTGGTTCGCCCGGTGGGAGCTGACCAAATTGGTCACGGTGCTGAAGGTTTTGTTGCCCGCCACAGCGGCCCGGTGGCCCCCCGGTCTCTGTGGGAAAACGCGGGGCCGGGGAAATGCCAAAACGCCCCCCAATGGGAAGCAGGGGGGGACTATAACTCGCCACCCCGCCTCAAATTTAGAGCGTGACGATTTGGGATAATTGGTTAATTAGGGGGTGGGTGGG
>CM022485.1:5114934-5173619 GCA_011952105.1 Coreoperca whiteheadi
GGGTGGGTCCGGGTAGGAGCCAGAGCCAGCAGTCCCCATTAATAAGACAGTGATTTCTTCTTTTCTGGTAAAAATCTATGACAGGGGGTGAAAGTGTTTTACATCTAAAAGCAATTAGTTCTGACAGAATTCTAAAGGTTAAAGAGCTGAATCTATAAAAGGGGAAGTGCGTAAAAGTTGCGCCTACCTGGTAAATACGGCGTCCTGAATATGGGGTGAAAGGTTCCGTCAAAGCAGGGGATAGGGAAGGTCTTGGAGTGCAGGCTGTGGAATGCAGGGGGTGAGGAAGCTGTGGAGGAACAGCACACATGTTAAAGACCATTCCTGTGTGACAAAAATCTATCTAAAAAAAGCACATCAAACTGAAGGTATGAAAACACAGTGGAGTCGGTCCACTCACCAGTCTTTGGTGAAGGTGCGAGGATGGCGCTCACTCCAAACTTGAGAAAAGTTGGGTCCTTGCTGCTCGGCACTGACGTTTTCGGCGAGCACGATTCGCGCGTCACCGCGGTCGTGTACACTGCGCGCTCCGCGGGCGCGCCGCTGAAGGACACGGTGGTGGTGGCTGTGGGCAGGGAGGCGCTCGCTGACGGGACAGTCCGGTTTATGAAGGCGGCGGGGCGGCTTATCCGCAGCAGGTCCTCCACTAGAAAGCTGGAGTGGGTCGGGAAGACGGACGGCAGGGTCTGGTGGAGCGGCAGAGAAGCGGCGGGCCGGTACAGCCCCGGGTAGAGGGCAGAAGGCGCAATGATGCTTGGGATCATCATGGTCCCGGCTTTAAAACAAAATCAGTGTGTGAAATCTGAGATACTCCTTGTGGTAGCTGGGAGAGAACTAGTCGTGTGAATGGCTGCTAACTCCTCTGGTTTCCTCACTCTGGGGAGAGGAGTTTTATAGCCACCTGCCCCCCCGCCCCCGCCCCCCGGCCCTCTGCTCAGGGCTGACAGCCTCAACAATGGGGCTCAACAAAGTTCTCCACATGGGTCGCTTTCATGCCGCATCCCCCGGCCCGCTGATTGGCCGAAGGACGCAATTTATGATTGCATTAGACTTCATAAGCAAGCAACACACAATGTCCCCAACACAAAAGAGGCTCAGTCATCAATTTTGCATGTTGACCACTTTCTTTTCAATTTCTATTTTTTATTTTTTTTGGCAGAGGCAAGCGGCCTAATTAAAGAGCAATCTTTACAGATTCAGTCATAATATGGGGACTTAAAAAAAGATACTTTATTCTTTTCCATTCAGGGTGTCTTTCTGTTATGCAGAATAGTTAAAAATGCAAAGTTATTCTTTTATTCTCTTTTCAGTGCTGCAAAAAAAACAACAAACACCTACAGGTAGATAAACCTATATGCTTTAAATGTCTAATAGGCTACTATTAATAGAAAAACTGATTTATCTTACCTATATTTTTATTATGAAATCTACATTTCCTACATTAGTTGCAGACGCTGCGACGCAGCTCAAATGTAAATCAGTTTTAGGGTTTCATAGGATTCTCAACACTCAATATGGCCCTCGTCATGGAATAATGTCTTAAACGGATTTCTGCTATCAAAACGCTTTAACAGATGTGTTAAATATCACTCTTTTTGCACAGGCTTCATTCAGCGCACAGAGCCGCAGCTCAGTGCGCACAGGAGAAGTGTGCGGCCTGAGCCGTGCGCCCATGATCCTGTTAACCATGAACTAACTGTCACCCTCAGCTGCGGAGGAGGCGCCCCTCGGCCTTTCTCTCCTTCCCTCTCTGGGCTTCAGAAGTAGAAGAAAAAAAAAAGAAAAAAAAAAGCCCAGTGGAATAAAAAGCTTTATTTCTAAAGACGGTTTTGTTCTGCTATTTTAACCGGCTGAATAAAAGTGCATCTGTGATTTGATTTAAAACGCATTCATATGAGCGGACACTGAGACCCCATATAAAACTCTTATTAAAGCGACTTGGAGCCTGATCGTCGTGTTCTGTCAGCTTTGCCCCTGAAAACCCGTTAAAGCAGAGCAATCAGGCGAAAAATGCCTTGCAGACCCGAGGAGGGGGGAAAACACGTCTAATTGTTGCCAGTTTGAAACTCAATTAAAAAAACAACACAAAAAAAACAACAAATCAAAAAGTTTGATTCCGATTTAAAATCATTCAAGGAACGAAAAAATAGAAATTTTTATCAATCAGGCCTAGGTGATTTTATTAATCTGTGTCTATGGTTATTTCTTTCCCACCATTTATGCCTTTTATTGTTATATAGCCTAGCTCTCGAGTTAATAATTGTAATTTATAAAGTTCTTTTAAATTTGTTCTTTTTTACTTCTTCCCACTTGAAGAAAAAACACCATAGCCTAATATCACCGTATTAAGGACTTATGAGTCTGTGCGCAATGACTTGTCCTCTCCTGATATTAACCACCAAATAGTTTGAGGCTATTGTAATATTTTGATCACATTTTTATGTTTTGCCGGCCAATATGACTCTGAAAATGTTCTGTGAAATTTTTAACGTTCATATCAGTCAATAAAAAATAAAAAAAAATAAACTAAAGAAGAAAAGCTCAGTGTTAATAAAAAAAAAGTGTGCGTCAACAAACTTTTACTTAATTGAAAGACACGTTTACGGCACCCGCTTTGTCCACATTAGTCGGTCTGCTTTATTCATTGAGTGACATTTCTGACTTAAGAAAACCAGCCAGTCAGTTTGCATCATTTGGGATCAGCTCAAATAATGACAAGTGGTTCAACATCTATCGAATATCAACTGGCCACAATCCGATAATTAAAAAGGGGAACGCCTCCGTGAAATGATCCTTTGGAGAGAGTCAACGCTTAGCAGAGGTGCGTGAGCGCGGGACGCACAAACAGGCGTTAACACGGCGCGTCGTCCCCACGGCTACACCTCCACTAACTAACAAGACCTTCAAAGCTTTTTTATGAGCCCGTATTCCTTTACTTGGCCGCCCGAAATCCTCCTTTTGTGAGCGGTAAGCAGATGGTTAGCAGGAAGCGTAGGCTGCTCTGGCTGACCGAGACTAATTTCTACGAGCTTTGCAAGCTTGCCACGTCGCCGCTCCTTTACCAGGCCGAGTAAAAACAGCTGGCTGAGGCTGAATTAAAGCCATTAAAAGCACATCTCTGACATATTACCACCAACCACACCCGTTAGAGCCCACCACTTTACTATAATTATGGCATTCAACCGCCATTCATGTTAAAGTTTACATGGTCTAGGATACTTTGTAGTATTTTCTTGCCTCTCTATCACCAGATACAATAGCCTACTATATTATTATTAATACTACTGTATCAGCTCATATGTATTAATAATTGTATTCTTACAATATTCAATGTGGCATTTTAGTGTTTGATAGCCTATAGTCATACTGGCACTACCTTATTCTGTTTATGTTCCCTTATGGTGGGCTAATATCCCCATAGGGAATCATCACTATGATATAACATCCCTATAGGGATTACCAGTAGAAGACTGACGCTAAATTAATGTATGGTTGCCCAGATATGTCCAGCAATATTTTGTACATTATAGAATATTGTGGGTTGATTATACTTTCTCCGACAGGGCCATGCCACTTCACCAAATAGATGAACTTAACCATTGTCTTGGGTCTCTTTCTGCTTCGTTAAGTGAAAGGGGCTGAGTAAATATGTTACCCATGCATGAGAGGCTCTCTATGGGCCGTCCCATTGTGCCGCGGGTCCGACAGGTGGTTAACTGTTTATTATTCCCTCATTATTTATCGGTGAAGTGGGCACACCGAAGAAAGGGAACTCCCCATCTTTTCACTTAACTGGGGATGAACAGATTGTGCTGACTGGTTGCAGCCTCGTGTATGACACCAGTCACCAGTCCATCCATCTCAGCCCTGCAGTCATTCAGCCCGCATCCAGCTCCATCAGGGTTTGGTAAATGAAACGCTTTATTTCAGTTAGCACATCCACCCTGACCGTTTAGCCGTTTTCTGTTGCAGTACATGCGTGCCTAATACAACCAGGCAATACTCTTTCAATGTAGATTAAAAGATTATCATGAAAACAGCCCTGCAAAACTATTTGTCAGTTTATGGATATTACATCATCTATAAGTGCAAATAACAACAAATAAATATAGATTAACTTTAGAGTCACTACTGAATAGCCACGCATACTAAGAGTGTCTAAAAACATTACAGGGATATTGTAATATTGTGAGTATTGTTATTAAAATGGGTTTAAAGAGAAGTTTATGAGTAAATAAAGCTACATTTTAATGTTGACTATAATAGGCCCTTGATGGGGATTTTTCTGTGGAAACACTGTGGAAAGTACTGTTTTGAAGTATTTGTACTTTACCACCACTTCAACCAGCTACATTAAAAAAATAAGCCAATAATATAAAATAACACTCAGAAAGGAGCCCTTCTGCTTAATAAACACCTTTACTTTTGATACTTATTCTTGTTGCTAATATGTACAATTTTGTCCATATTTTTACTTGCGTAAATGTCTGAGTGTAGGAAGCCTACTTGTAGTGAAGCATTTTTCCCCATTGTAGTACTGCTTTTACTTAAGTAAAGTTTCTGAATACTTCTGCCTCTACCACACGTTATTTGCACTACTTCAGACCTGAGCCCGTTGTGCCTTAATAGGTCACACTTCATATAGGTTTCAGATGAAGCTGAAATGAATCCTCGCTCCTGCCATGTGAAGTTAACCAAACATCTATTTCAGCACATTCAGTTTGTGGCCGCGCTTCACCTCAGCAGTGGCTCCCACTTGGGGTGTTTTGCCCGCAGCTTCACCTCGGCTCGCCGGTGGCACTGAAGGTCCCTGCAGCATCTGGCGCAGGCGGCCAAAAGCCCCGCTCAACACTGAGCGAATTAGCAATGCCACAAGATTCAGAAGAGCAGTGACAAGCATTAAATCGATATTAACTTTGTATTAAACATGGGCCCCTCCCTCTTCCCCAAATGGACTGGAGCCATATCAGTGCACAAAGCGCTCTGTATGAACTCTAGCTGCACCTGTTCCCTCTCACTTGGCCATGGGAGTTCAACTTCTTAGTTGCACCCCAGGCTCTTTTTGTCATCTGCTTCACCCCACAGTGAATTCTTTCAGTTGGGCTTTTGTCATCATTTTTCATCTCATCTTCAACCCCCCACGTTTACAATTCATCAAATCACATCATTAAAGAACATGCATTTCACATTTACGTTAACGGTCCAAACCATAACAAACAAGTTCCATTTCCATCCACAGAACAGGAACAGAATTGCTCTTTCTGGTGCAGACTGGGACACTTGCCTCCCCTTTTCGCTGTTCATTTATTAGCAGTTGTCAGTATGGATGTCGAGTGGTGTCCTAATCCTCTTAAAGCGCTTGTTGGTACAGTTTGCATATCATTTTCTCATCTTGGAGAAAGGCCACAACCCTCTCTATTCACTGGGATTCCCTGTCCTCTTTCAGTGCAGCCACAGCCAACAGCATTAGCATAATCTGACAACCAATACCATTGTCCGTGACCTTGTATGCAAAGTTAATTGCTCATTAATACCAGACAAAACAGAGGGGTGCAGAGGAAGCACAGTAGTTCTCTAAATCCTTGTTTTAGAAGGGGCAGGCGGGCAGGTGGAACATCCCCCACTGGCTCATTGAACTCTACCTGAAATGATTAGAAGTTATTCAAATCTAAATTTTAAATCCTGGTTCTGACAAAAGCATCTGGTGCTCAAAAAGAACTCACAATCAAGTGCGTATGTAATTGTTATTTAACCAACCTCTAGTTTTAACAATAATCTGGCAATGACATTGTATCGTATCAAGTCCACTCCCACACAAAGACTCGCACACACTCCCTCAAAAGTATATACAATTTGTCACAGTGGCTCAGCGTAAATCAATTGCAAATGTATTTCTCTGCAAGTTTAATCTCATCTCTACATTAGTTTCACGGATGCGGGGCGATTTGCAAAAAGGAGCCTCCCCCACTCCCACCCCACCCCACCCCACCCCAGCCCCAGCACCTGGCAGTCTTTTCGGGTAGCGTCATGTAAACACCCACTGCTTCAACGGGTGCCCAGTCTGAGGACCCAAGCGTCGCTGCGCAGCACGGAAAAGAAGGCCAGGCTGTGTGGTTGTCAACACCGGTTTAGCTTAGGAGTCCCGTCGTGACATTAGCGGTGACTCTTCTGGTCTGGCCGACCTGCAGCAGTTGTTTGATATAGATATAGCCACTTCTATCTGATTATTATGGAATGAACAGGCACTAGACAGGGTTCAGAAGGCCGCCACATGCAGCTGCCTAATACTGTCTGTGTGCTTTGCAGAGCTGTACAGCCAGCAAGGACAAGCTTGAGAAAAATGCAATAAAATGCTTGTTTGCAGGATTCTTTCCACCATAAGCGATTATGAAAAGAGGAAATGCTGCTGGTTTTAGTCATGCACAGTGAAAGAAGTCCATAAAAAGGAGCCATTACAAGTTTTACTTCGCTATTTTTCCAACAAAGTTTTGTTTGGGGCTAAAACGGGCTTTTTCAGGACTTTGGCATGGAGGTTAGTTGTTTACAGGCTTGAACAAGAGTGTGTATGTGTGCGAGTGTGTGTGTGGGAGGGGTAGCTGTGCAGGGCAGTTGAAGAAGAAGAAGGTATGAATGGGGAAAGAAGGGGCTTGGGTGGAGGAGGGGATGCTTGACGGACTTCACTGCCTGTTGGCCCTGCAGCATTGATGCCGTGTTGGCCATATAATCGGATTGCCAGTGGGTGAAAGTGAGCCCGGGTGCTTATGTCAGTTTGCGTCTCGTCAAGCTGAATAATACGCATGGCCAGGGAGTGAAGCGGACGCTTGCCATTGAGGGCTCTCAGTACTTGTGGCTAAGCATTTCTAAAAGAGAGAAAAAGCCTCATTGGATTCATATATAATTCTCACTCAAGCGTTTTGATGCATTTGCATAACAGGAGGAAACCAGTGATCTTTTCAGTGCTGCTGCTGCTCCTGCTGCACAAGAGTGTGTTTGCATGTGCCACTGTGTGTGCGTGACCGAGTGTGTATTTGAAAGGGCCCTAGCTGAGCCCTGCATAAACAAGGCTGTACACGGTTCTTGCACTTGGCCTCTCATGATTAATCGAAGAACAACAACAAAACGACAGAACATTTAGCTTTTTCCACTTATCTTCTTTCACGTTGGAGGAAAAAAAAAAAAAAAAAAATACAGAGGCGGGAGCAAAAGTTCAGTGTTTATGTTTTCATGAATGAACATGACCAAAGAAAACACTGTTGAACTTCAGATTCTGTGGATTTCATTTGAAAGGTTTCACGGAGAGTCGATAATGGGAGTCTTTTCTGATGCTGTATTTCAAACCAGTGTTCTTTTGCCACATCAGCTGAGGCTCCTGTTGAATTTGGCCTGCGTGGACATTACTGAAATGCACTTTAAAAACATCATTTACTAGAGATGCATTAACATACTTCAAAACTGACTTTAAATATTTGGATGAATCCACAAGCTGAATTACTTTAAGCATTATTCTAGTGTGTTGTTTTAGCCCATTATCATGTAGAAGCTATAGTGAAATCAGAAACTTAAGACAACAACATACTTTTTTTTGCCATTGTTTTGCCTCTGTCCACTAGCCA
Organism: Coreoperca whiteheadi; assembly: GCA_011952105.1. Taxonomy (NCBI): domain Eukaryota; kingdom Metazoa; phylum Chordata; class Actinopteri; order Centrarchiformes; family Sinipercidae; genus Coreoperca; species Coreoperca whiteheadi. The sequence continues at coordinate 5,122,548 of CM022485.1, forward strand.
ACTTCATTTGAAAAGAACAATGATGTTAAAGTGCTGACTCTCAGCTTTAATTAGAGGGTGTTAAAATTAAATTAACAGTGCAGGACTATTGATGCCTTTTTATACATTGTGCCCAACTTTAGAACAATGCGGCAGGACAATGATCCCACACCTGTGGTCAACAGTTCTGGACTGTCCAGATAGCCGTCGCCTGACCTCACTCCAACTAATCGAACTGTTTCACTAAAGACTAATTTAAAGGAGGTGAAGATGGCTGCAGAGTGTCATCAAGAAAGATGCAGTACCGAGTGTCTGTTTTATGTGGTTCATCACTCACTATGATAATTTAACTTCAATTAAGTTTATTATAACTTGATCGATTACTTTGTACCCTAAAATTGGGGGATTATGGATTAAATGGACACAGTTGCTGCACTGTTCTTCAAATGTAGATATGCCGAAATAATTAGTTCCATGATTACCAATCATGACCGACTGAAAATTAACACCAATGAATTGTGTAAGTAATTTATCAAGCAAAAATACAATAAAATGCTCTTTCCAGCCTCTTTAAAAGGATTTGTTACTCCTCTGTTATTTCAGTGTAAATGGAAAATCCTTGGGTTTTAGTTTATCCGTTGGTCAAAACAAGCGATTTGAACATGTCACATTAGGCTCTGAGAGCTTGAGATGACCCAAACCAATTAAATAATCAAAAAAAGAAATCCGTAGATTAATTGAGAATGAAATAGTAATGAGTAGCGGCACTGAGAACAAGCACGTTAACACCATAATCATTGTTTCATTTCATACCCAATGTGCTGCAGTACAAGGTCAAAACAAGGAAAACGTTACTGTCCTATTACTTCTTGACTCCACTGCATATCCTCATCTCGTTTCTAGTCAACATAGGTTGTGAAATAATGCAGCCATACAAAGTTCGTTAAACATTTGGAGATGGAAAATCAAACATCCGTTAATAAAGCCATGACAGCATCCACATTGTTTGAAACACCTGTGGGCCTCAGTGTGAGGTGGCAGCACCAGAAGATGGTCCACATTCAACCCGGATGAGGACCATCAGCCGGTCCGTTTACCCCGTTGAAACTCTGTGAGGCATGAGGACCATCAGGATGGTCAGGGTCTTTGGGGATACAGACAGCAGTAATGTGGTCTGACTGACTTTCCACACAGAAGACCCCCCAGGTCTGATTCCTGGAGCAGTCAAAGCCCTGCATCTCAAAGTCACATACAGCCATTTGGAGCCACTGGCCTGTGCTGGTTTTCAGTCCCAGTGTGGCCTGTAATTGATCCCATCATTGCACTATGGGGGATCTACTAGGCCCTAGGTGAGGTGACCTCTGTTCCACCAGGTCTTTAACTCCCCCTCAGGCTTGTCAGTTCCCCAAACCATCACTCATCTATCCCTTTCACCATCCTCCTGCAGTCCACTTCCCCCATTCTTCTTCTTCACGCCTCCTCTCTCCTCAGGTTTAGCAGCCACGTTGAGCTCAGAGCCGTTTCAGCTTAATAAGCGAGAAATTACCAGTTCATCCAAATCAGAAACAGTGAGACGCAGGAGTACTTAATTTTTTTAAGAATATTAGTTGGGCTTTTTTTTTTGATAGGCACAGCTGAGAGAGAGACAGGACATGTGGGGGGAGGGGGGTGACATGCAGCAAAGGGCCGCAGGTTGGATTCGAACCCGGGGCGCTGCAGTAAGGCCTCACACTACCAGGTGAGCTAGCCGCGCCCCTGCAGAGAGTCCTTTCCCGTTTTTTTCCCCCCTCAGCTATCAGCTGACTGAACAAAGAGACCCCAGGATTGCAATTGGCCTTTCATGATGGACTCATGACCAGGATGTGGGGGAAGGGGAAAGGTCACCTATTGCAGAGTGACCTCTGCTCTGCAGGGCCAAATGATAAGACACTTAAGGTCAAGGAGAGCACAATGGCCTGAGAGAGAGTCCACTCCAAAGACAACAAGCTGCAGAGCAGGAATTTGAAACTTTCACTTGCCTTCAGATAATCGCGAGGTAAAGCTTCGAGAAGCGACGTCATCCTTTCATTTGGTAAAATATGAGCCGGGTAAAGAATGGAAGGAGCGCAAGCAGCTCTTACAACTTGTTTAGTGACTATGGAAGATGTAAAAACTTAGAAAGTGACCTATTGTTTGCCCTGCCACACACGTAGACAGTTCTTGGTTCCAGTTGTTTTACTTTGTAGTTTTCACAGGACAGTGTGATTCCAGCTATTATCCATGGCCACGGTTCTCCTTGAATGTTTTCCCATCGCCTTGCCTTTGTGCCTAGGGTTTGATGGATCTTTACAGACTTCTCTCTGAAGCAGATACAGTGGGACAAGCGGAGACTAATTGATCAAGGGAGAAGCAAATCTCAGTGTCACAGTCTGGGAGTCCAACCCTATTAGCTTTACGACGTGTGTCCAACTGGCACAGCCTGGCCAGATCTCAGACAATCTCCAAAATCCCAGTAGATGGATGGGAAATTATAGCTACCATTTGTTGTTAGAGGCGGACACATAGTTTTACTCATGCATCTCTTTGAAGTAAAACTGAATTGATCATTCATGCAATCTGAGAAACTGAAGTTTCTACATTATTTGCAGTTACTGTTATGATGTTTGCAGCTTGTAAGGAATGGTCTGTGGAAGGAGGCTAGGATGAGATGACAAACAGGCGACCCCAGTATAATGAAAACGCTACAGAATAATGACATATGTTCCAATTTTACACCATTTATTGAACTGGAACTATATTTCAAGGATTAGAGATAACAGGCCATGATAGACCGTCTCCTGAGTGCAAAGAGACTACACACACTTTGAAGTTAACGTTGTTACTCCTTTCATTTTTAATGACCGGCAAGCACAAAAATGTCGCTCACAATCAGCCCTTTCCCTCCAAAAATTCACAAGATAGCGGCAATAATGGAATAGACAGGGCACGCAAAAAGAAAAAAAAATTTAATTAATAAAAGCACTATCAATTCATCCGCTATTGCAACATCTGACAAAGAGAGCAGAATGACGAGTGCATGAGAGCAAGAGACAGTTGGCAAGGGTTGCCAGTTGAGAAAGCTCTATTCAGTTCCCCCAAGGTCCTTCATACTCAGAGGAGATGACAAAGAGCAGCCAGTTAATTAGCAAGAAGTAGCATCTCAAGGAGGACTGTGAAGAAACCCTCCATTCACTCTCTCTGCTCACCTCTCGCTTATGAGACTGAAGGGTTGGAAGGAGGTGGGGTGGGGTGAGCAGAGCGCAGGCTAAGCTCAGACTTGCCTGCATGGGGCTGCCTTGCTTGATTTAATTTGGACAGTCACTCTTTTAATTTGCAAGGTCATTGTATCTAGCGGGGAGTTTCTATTGAGGCCGGCAAACAAGTGAAGGCCTTGGAGTGCAAGTCAACGATGTCCCCCTTCTGTCTGCTGGATGAGACGCGGCCACAGAAGAGGAATAAGGATGAGAAGAGAAGGATAAAGTGGAGAGGGGGATTTGGAGAGAGGATGAAGTTTTTTTTTTAATTAAGGCACTTCTCCCTTTTCTAAGCAGACTAATTCAGCCACAGTCCCTCACAAGTGTATGAGACGATTGAAACAGAGGTGAGGGAGAGGGCCGGGGGGTAGCCTATATTAGATCCATTGTTGAAGAAGATCTTGAAGTGCCTGAATGTGTCATTAAATAGAAAATAACAGTTGGAGGAAAAAAAGTAATCAGTTGGCCTACGTTCCTCTCAATAAAACATAACTGAACAAAATCTTTACCTTCTATTCAGAAAATTCCCTACTACACCATGCAGAGTTTTAATTTTAATATTTACAAAAGCAGGTAAACTATATTTTTTGGGGGTGAAAGTGCAGATTAAGAAATAATGTATAGACCTGAGGAATTAGCATTTACCATCGGACCAGGAGCAGAAGGGCAACAGCTTGCATATAAATCTCTGATGGAGGGAACCTGGTTGGTTTAAATGGCTGTTTTTGTTTCACTTGTTTAAATGGAGGCCTGATCAGAGCAAAGAACTCCCCACAGACTGGGTGCAGACAAAAGGTAGGCCTGCCTGTGCTAAGGTCCCCGAGGACTGAGGAATATGCAAAGCCCTGTACCTCCACATTGAGTCTGAATTTGAATGGCTTAAACCATGCTGCACCATAAGGAAGCAACATTCAGCTACTTTAGCCACTTGGCTTTACATATAAAGGTTAGAAAATGTAAATGTATGACAGTGACTGGGAAGTCAGGGGTTTAAGAATGGAAATGTGTGTTTGTATAGTGTCACTGCTGGGAAAGGGGAAGACTAATAAACAGCCAAACAAAAAACAAAAAAAGAATAACTGTAAAACAATCTTTTAAAAATGGCCCTCACACGTAACCCTGGAGCGACAGAAGAGCAATAAAAGGCTGAGAGGGTTAAGTTCATTGCCTGTGACAGGCCGTGTCAATCAAACTGCTGCGTGGAAAGCCTCACCGCCCAGGTCTTTGAGGGTGTATTGACTCTCTGTTCATCTTCACTGCACAGTTCTACACTGTTGAGAGACTACATGGGAGCTGAGCTGCATTCAAAATATCCGTTTAACTTTTCCCTCTGTTTTACTCTGCAGAGCACATCAAACAACAGAATATTAACTTTCTTTTGCTCTTTTTTTCCCATTTTCTCCATTATCCCTGGAAGCGGTTTTGTTTTTTAGTCCGCTGCAGTGGTGAAAGCTGTACAACCACTATGGAAATACACTCCATTACAAGTAACAGTGCTGCATTAACCATTTTTACAAAGTACAATTTAAAAAGTAAAAGTAAACAAATCAATCAGAATTAAAAAGTATTCAGGCATCAGAAAAAGGAATAATCATTGTGAGAAGAAATTCTTCTTTTCAGAGTTTTAGGAAAATAGGTACAAAACACCCCTCTCCGATTTGGGGGATTTTTCTGCTCTCAGATCAGTTGAAGGATTAAATGCCCTTCTCTTGAGTATGTTCCTCCCACGAAAATCGACCGCATCAACCGATTCAGCAAATCCACAAAAACAGTATACGCTTACTTTCAAGTGACAAAGCCCTCTAATCAGCTGTAGAAATTATGACTCTTTTCCGCCAGGAGCAAAGCAGGAAGTAGTGTGACACTGTTATAGGAGGTCGGGGGCGGATGCATGGGTCTACAAAATGCAGGACATTGACAGAGATCGTTGCTCACTTCCTGTTTCCTACCAACAGTCAACGTTGGTTTCTGTTAATCATTAATCACTGCGGCCCAACCATAATCATGTGGTTATTAATGAGACCATGACGATGAAGGTCCCTTGACTTTAACAAAAGTAGTAATTTTAACCCAAACCATGATCTGATCCTAAACCTAAACAAGTGGTGTTTGAGCCCCAACCCAACCAAACCTTAACATCGTCAGAGGTGGGTAGTAACGAGTTACATATTCTTGACTAACTATTTGAAAAAAAATGTACTTCTAAGAGTAGTTTTACTGCACCATACTTTTTACTTGTACTTGAGTAGATTTGTGAAGAAGGAACGCTACTCTTACTCCGCTACATTGGGCAACACTCGCCTCTTTATTTATTTATTATTACATTTATTCTACGCTTTATTTTTGCCAGAGAGATGCCGTCAGTACATCTACCACATGACTCCGTTACACCAATCAGATGTAGCGATGCAGTCCCATGACCACACGCTACTCTTACGTGAGCGCAATTTTAGGCTACTCTACCCACCTCTAAACATCCACCGATCATAAAAGTGATTTATTTTTCTGACGGTGATTTGTAATTTTGTTGTTGCTTTGGAAGGTACAGACGAACCACGTCGAGATCTACTCCCATCAACGGCACTATTTTATGAGCTTATATCAAGCGGAGTGGAAAGTCTGAATCTGCAAAATATAACTACCAACTAAAGCCATCACGTAAACGTTCAATGTTGCCTGCTGAAATGGAGGAAAGTTGCCAGTCTCCCAAAATGGAAAGTAAAACACCAGTACATCAAAACTGGGCTCCTGCAGCACTTGGTAACTTAGTAAATGTATTTAGTAACTTCCCACATCTGATCAGTTCGGATGAATTAGTCAGCTCATCCTGTTGGTCACAAGGGTCAGATGGATTCTTCCTGCAGCCAGGAAACTGCTGACAGTGCTCACTAGAGCCTCTTTAGAGATGCAGGCTAATGGTTAGCTTGCCAGGATAACATCGCCATTAGGATAACATCGCCATTTAAGCATCTGTCCCTTTCATGTGTCGACAGGAAGGAAGACGACTGACAGCGGGCGACACTTCTGTTTCCGGCCACTGCTTAACCTGATCAGCTGTCAAACTTTAAAAAGGGTTTAAGGAGTGCACTATCTGATTCATTCTTTTTTTTTTTTTTTTTTTTAAATATGTGATTATGTATCAGCAGCCAGAAACAATTACAAGAGCTATATGAACAGAGGAAGCCAACATAATACAACTATCCCCAAATACCTAAGATTTCCTTTTAGATTATGGATACTGATGACCTCCCTGTAAAGTCAAAAAACTAATAATTTTTTTTAAAAGCATTCTGAAATAAAAGAACCCTAACGGTGTTTCGATAGGTCATGAATATCCAAATAGCAGTGTTGTGCCTACAATAGTCAATATGGAAATGTTGACTGTCCATTTTGTGAGTCATGAACGTTTATAAGCATGAAAAAAGGTTGAGAGAAAAGCATAGACCTTTTTTTTGGAGAAGTGTGGAGACTTTTGTGAGGGGAGGTGGGATCGAGGGGCTGCGCTCAAATCCCCAGAAAATTCTAAGTGAGAGAGCCGAGGGGGTGGATCTGCCAGGAGAGGAGGGTGGAGGGGAGGTGGAGGGTGATGTATGGAAGCGTAAGAGTAAGAGTTTATTCACTGGTGTCTGAGGGAGCCTTTCAGAGCCACTGAGTGAGTGTCTATAGCGGGGCAATCAACCATAGGACTAGGAGGCTTTATCTCTAAAATACAACCCCACCTCCACCACCCCGCTCCACCCTTCAAACACACACACACACACTCTCTCTGGTACCTGTGAGAGCCTCTCATGTGCGGCTAAGGGTGCCATTGAGGGAGACAGGAGGGAGAATGGGCCGTGAGGGACAAACAATCCTGAGGAGTCTATCATTCTGTGTGGTGTTGTCTTAGGGCCTGAATAGAGCCAGTGTGACCTGCCCACCACCTCCTCCTCCTCCTCCTCCTCCACTCTTCTCCATCTACCCCTCCTATCTGCTGCCAACCACTCCACCAGCCAGCATCCCCAACAGTCCTGCCAATAAGTGCCTTATCGTCAACGTCACTTTCACAGACAAGTGACTCTCTCTTCCAGCCACGGTTCTTTTTCCTGTGCAACCAAAACAAATCACTATTACTTTCATATATTTTCAACTGTGCATGTCCCGATCAAGTTGTTGTGGCCCTGGTCCCGATCAGAGTCCTTTAATATTGGGTATCAGCTCGTACCGAGTCTGATCCAATACTTAAATGTTGGCTTAATATGCATTGAGACACTGAAATAACACGTGTAGCCTTCTAAATTCAGCACGCTTTATTTTTCACGAGCTATACTTGATCCAAATGCTGAACGTCCTGGTTCAAAACTACAAAGTTGATCAGTTTCATGTATTGATAGGATATCGATGAACGACTGAGGAGAAATGAGATTCCTGAAATTGACAGAGAGGATGTATCACCCTGTTGGAGTTGTTGGAAAAGAGATTTTCTTTTACCTCATAAACAATCTTTGGCAGAGTAGACGCTGGCTTGTTTTGGTCTGCCATCAAGTTACACATGGAATTAATTGATGACAACGGATAAGATCTGCCGCTGCCGGCGTTTGTCGCTTTGACTGGTGAAATTGATGGTAAGCACCAGCTAAAAATGAGAAGCAGCTACGTGTTTTAATAATGATATGCCGTTACATGACCAGTAGAATGGCTTCACGCTGAAACATTTGCTCAGTTCCATATAAATATACTTACTCCACAAAGAGTACTATAGTGTACGAATGCAATAATGTACAAACAAATTAACTACAGTTTCGTACAAACAGGAAATGGTGCTAATTATTAAAAATTTTAAAACATACACTTTTTTTTTACACTTTTTCGATAGTCTGCCTATAGATAGTTTATAGAGTATTCGTAACATTTCAACTAACAGATCATCAATACGGTTAAGGTCTAGTTGAATTTAGGCAACTAAAGCTACTTGGTTATCAATACACTTCAACTTTCTTTTCGGCATCACGCTCTTGAAATCTTTCAAAAACGCTGACCTGCATCTCATAAGAAGCTTTTTCTCCCAGTCAACAAACCACAGTTACAAAGAAACCATGTTCAAGACTTCAAGGTTGCCAACATTGAAGGACAAACAGATTGTAGGCTCCTTATTTCCAGACATCTCGTGTTAATCATTTGCTACATAATATAGCGGCGATAAAAAGGAATATTCTGACTAAAGAAATGGAAATAGGGCCTTTGCTGAATCCAAACGTTCGCTTAAAAATGTACACAAATGATCAACTAGCCATGATGAAAATGTCTGTTTCATTACTAAAACATAACCGGGTATTTATATGAAAATATTTCTTAAGTTTCCACCTGTAGTTACATTTTGAAAGGGCGCTCATGTGAAAAAAACCTGATGGGTAGATTAAGTCTTACAGTTGTTTTTCTACGTTGGATCAGCGAAATTACAGAAAACTGACAGCATTCAAATTTGACGCTGCCTCAAGTCGCGTTCAAATCAAAAAACAGCAATATTACTGCCAGACAGAACGTGGATATTGGAAAATTCTGCAAAACCTCAGATTAAGATCAAAAATTAGTACTGTTCAATGCCAACCTTTTTTGAATATATTTTTTCTGCAAAATATGCACATGGCAACTCAAGTGTGGTTAAGGTTAGGGAAGGGCTGGTGGTTAGGGCAAATAAACTAAGGCTAGGCAACACACTAGACTTAAGTAAGAGAAATATTGCAGTGATAACTTTCCAGAGTGTAAAATCCTGTATCATACTAGTATAAACTGCTGTGCATGTGTTCGTGTCGGAGGAACCTTCAAACTGGACTTTGTTTGTATTTCATCCTTTCATCTGTATCTGTAGCAACTCACCCACACCATCATTGCACCTTTTTTTTTTTTTTTTTTTTTTAAAAACCTAGTAACCTGAGAATTAGGTTTATATTGGAAGATTCTGTAGGTCAGGATTTATATCCAGTGCCAACGTTAAGGGCCATTGCGGGAAGTAGCGTGCGTTTTATGTAGCGAGGTGAAAAGTCATTATATGGAGGGTGGGTGGATGGTGGTTGGGCATGTAACACAGCCGACTTTCACGTGGGAGACTAAAGTGACCCATCACCAATTATTGTTCTTTTTTTATGTTAACCGTTTCCCTGATCTTAACCAAGTAGCTTTAGTTGCCTAAATTCAACTAGACCTTAACCGTAAAGGTGGCAGATAAAAACAAAACAAAACCAAACTGAATAAGTTGGATTTGGAGAAGTCATGCAGGTCCTTTTGGAAGGAACTGACGGAAAAACCTATTTGGTTCTCAGGTATGGAGACTCCTTGGTGTCAATACAGTGGTCTCGTTGAAAAGAATGAGAACGTTGCATTTTTGACGCAGCACTAGTTGTTGTTCTGAACACAGCCTTAGAACCATAAAAATTATTTGGCTGCTCTTGGTTTAAATGCACCCATTAAATTCACAGCGTCAATGTACCAGAAGTCCTAATTTTGATTGGACAGAGACTCCTCCATCGAACTCCACTGTGTGGGAAAGGACCAGGAGGACCATGGCTTATCCAAACATATGGCCCTCTGATTCCCTCTGCCTGATCTGTCTGCAGCATCTGTTGCCAAGTGCACCACACAGACAGACACTGTGGCCAACAGCATTGTGTAGATGTGTGTGTTAGTGTAAATGACATTAGAAGGGAAGGCCAGGGGGGCACCCAGGGTTGGGTGCAGGGGCACGGGGAGGCAACGGGGCTGGTGGCTGCTGGGGTAATGTGGGGGGTACGAGGGCACCAGAAGGGCGTAAAGAGAAAGGCAGAGAATACAGTCATTACCCACCCAGGGATATTCCTCTCTGGCCCATTAGCTGCTGGCGGCCGTGACCAATTGGGTTTTGTCGCTCCTAGCAGGGTCATCCAGTGGTGGTCTGGGCCTTTTCTACAATGGACGCTCACTCAGCCGTCCTCACACAAAACCTTTAAGAGGGAAAGAAATTCTCTCCCGGACTCTCTCTCTCCTCTCCCTCTCAGTTTAAAAAGACCCAGTCAGGCAAGAAAGAGAAAGAGTGAAAAGTGATCATGAAAAGAGATTTGTTGCGATGTGAGGCACGCAGGGAAGTGATCGTTTAGCCACACGTGGGGTGAAGGGACTCCAAGGCAGTGGGTCTTGTTAAACCTCTTGACTTGTATGCCAGAAACCAAATCAAATTGTTTCCGTGCCTCAAAGTATGAGGACGTGATTTCTTGTGGGAAAAGCTCACAACTTCACAAGTGGCGGCGTGTGTCATTTTCAAAGTGGAAAGGAGTAATTTGAATAGGCCATAGCAGATTATCCAGTGTACATGAACACTGATCCTTGAACTCAGATGGTTAAAATGGTGCTGCTGAATCAGCAAAGATGTATCGCTGCATTTCTAGTTTGATGTGGTGGCTCAACAAACAGGTGTGACAGAGGTGACAAAGGCTCGAGGTTAATCTTTAAAGAAGCTGACGAGTATTCATGTTTATTTATCACAGTCCTTGAATTAAAATTAAGCTCTCTTACAATGCGGATTTACGGTACTGAATCATTATCTTGAATTATCCAAATCATATATGTCACGTGAAAACCTCAAACATCTAGTTTATCGAATAATTTAACGTTCCTCTCGCAGCTGAAAGATTCTCATCTTCATTGTTTGAGGTTAAAAAAAGAAAACTACCAGATAAGATCAAAAGCAGTTTGTCTTTGCGTCTGAGAAACGTACACATTTTGGAGGTTTGGGGTTTCCATGCAGGGATTTGTACTGTTACAACACAAATAACTGTGTGCACATACATGCATATTCCATCTAGTATAAGTTGTGTATGTCTGTCTGTGTGTGGGTGTGTTTTTTTGTCCAGCCTGAAGCTGAATAAAAGGCCAGTTAGCCACCTAGCGGGCTACTAATTCTCCATGTCAAATACAATGGCTGCAATTATATGGTAATCAGTGTTGGTGGCTCATACCTTTCTGCTGCTTTCTGTGAGTGTGTGTCTGGCCAAGCTGCTCCTCAGGGAGACGGTTAGTCACGGCTTATTATTGACCCATTAGACACCCGTCCCACTGCCAGAAAGAAAGCAGTCGGCTCACAGGCCACGCTGTATTCACTGAACAACGATAACGAGAGGGAGACTGAAAATGAAGTTAATCATTTTAGCTATGGACGAAATAAATGAACTCATCGGTGCCAAATTGTGATTCCGATTGTTATCTTTAAAAAGCACCATACAGCGATTTTGCATGTTTTACGTCATAACTAACCACTTTACAAACCATGTTGTTGTGTTTTAGACAGTTGGATGTATTTTGTAACTGTTATGTGAGGAACTTTTCAAATCAATATGTACTTAAACTCCATTACCACTCAGTGATAATGTAACTTTGACAAACGTTTACAAAGACCTCAATATGATGGATTAAGCAACTCAAGCTAGTTTTAACTGTTTAATTTAGTTCCATACAGAAATATATGAAAACCAGTGCCTGCCTGGGAGAAATGTAAACTATGGTTGGTACTTAAGGAGCTGACATTTGCAGACACACTGGCCCTTCCGCTCATGCTGCAAATGCAGATTTTATTTTACTGCTTAAAAAGTACTTTTTGTTCCTGTTTACACTTGAGGATGAACTGTTTACTAAAAGTTAAAAAAAGAGCATAATCCAAAGGACGTTCATAACATGGAGCAAGCCTGTGAAGATAATTCTCTTTCAAAACATGTCTTCTTTGTCGCTTCTTCTCTTCGTCATATAATCGACAAATGTGTTGTTTTGATATAATCTCCCAGATCTGTCAACTCTGAAGCTTGCCCTCTGCTCCCCTGTCCCTCCGTCACCCCACCCCGCAACACACCCACACAGACCCCTCTGCCACCTCCTCTCCAGTCCCCACCCCTGCAAAGCAAAGCTCTCTTTGTTAACCTAATGTGCTTTTACCAGTTGCTTTCTGCCAGCGAGACATCTGCTGTGTGCAACCAGTCAATATTGTGAGGACAGTTCAAAGCGGCCAGTTCATTATCTGTGTCAGCTTAACAACCCAAAGGTAGCGGTCTAAGGGACACAAGGAGGAGGAGGAGGGGGGGGGGGGGGGGGAGGGGGACAAAATGTGTGAGGACACAATGGACTCCTCATTAACCAGTGATTTATCATGATAGGATGCCCGGTTCAACCTTTGCCCCGCCCCCCCTCCCCTCCCACACACACACACACACACACACACACACACACACACACACACCTCTAGAAAAGGATCCCTTTGTAAAAGAAGAGAGGACTGTGAAAGTGGCGTTGAAAGTTAAATGATAGTTAAAAAGTCAAATGAAAAGTAAAAGTGAGATAAAAATCATCCATTGCTGAAGTGTGTCCTTATTGAGTGTGTGTGAGAATGAGGGCCGATGAGGACCAACACACTCAAACTTCTGTGCTTTTCAGTTTGTTTGTTTTTTAATAGTGGAGCTAATGAAACAGAAGCTGGTAGCTTCTCTTACATTGTTAGTGTCACTTTTGCTGCTTTGATTTCATTATGCTTCTCTCATATTTTTACCATGAAAGACTTGAATGCAGTTTGACTTCTCAGATTGAGAAGTTCGATCGAGATTCTCCCTCTTGTACCAATTTGTGAGAAAATCCAGCAGCTTGAAAAGTCAACTTTATTAAACATTACACACAATCTGATGGACACTGTAAAAATTAGCCTTGCAATAGACACACCCTCCCTTTCCTGGGTCAGGCTTTATGAAAGTCAAATCTCTCGGTCATGATGATATCGTACATGTCAGAAAGCCTCTAAAGATGCTCCATGCATGCATATGCAGGGAGATCATAGCCCATCCTCTGCCGCTCTGCCCTCACGGAGGCGGAGCCTCCTCTTGCACATAAAGGCTGTATAATGAGCGTTTAATGTATGGCTTCTCAAAATGCAGAGAAAAGGGAATATTCAACGTGGCCCATGTGGTGGTTTTGTAAAGCTGCTGCACCGAGGAACACACCCCTTTTCACTTTCTCCCTTTCCATCCAACATCCCCCCCCCCCTCCATCCCTCCCTTTCTGAATCCATTTGCTTAAATCAATCTCACAGGAGGCGGTCGTGGATAATGTACCAGCCAGGGTTTGTAAACCGTTTTGTTAACAATGCATTTTGAAAAGAAAAGAAAAGAGGAGGAGAGGAGAGAGATAAAGCGAGACAGAGAGAGACAGAGAAGAAGAGAGGTAGAAACGGGCAGAAGGGTGCTGAAAGAGGAACAGTTGGGTGGGTGTGGTGTGCGGAGCTGCTTTTCGGACAGGCCCTGCCGACTGGTGACTCCCCTGTCCCATCTCCTCCTCCCTCAGCTAAAGCCTGCATCCGCCCAATTCGGTCCAGTCTTCGCTTTAGTCACACCACCTGCCTTCACCATTCTTCACCACACACCCACCCGTCCGCTGACAGGACGAACAGACGGCATAAACCCCCGTAACTCAGGCTAAATGCCCCTCTCACATACACACAGACAGGGCTAGAGTTCCCTTTATAGGATTATAGTGATCAATAACGAGCAATGAGAGATGGCCATGGTCAATTTCTCAATCATGTCACCATTCTGCTCAGTGGTGACTGAGGGACGCATGTGACTGCTCAGGTTCGTGTAGGAATCATACAAACAGCACATTTTTACCTTTACTTAACTCCCAAGGAAGTGTGAGCGCCATCACACTTGAAAACTTAAGAATTTTCATTTATAAAAAGGCCTCGCGACTGTATCTAAACTGCCAAGAGATTTCACAGCCATAGTTGAGATCCAAGCAAAAAAACATGACACCAGATCAGGATAGGTTAGCTTTTAAAGTCCCTCATACCCACTTAACTCCAGAAGAGACTGTTTTTGGTATTTTGCACTTCAATACTGGAGGTACAAAACAAGTTGAAGTTAGAGACAGTCATTCCTCTGAGGGACTTTTAATGCACAAGTACTTTCTTGCTAATATTTTTAATAGTTTGAGATAGTTTTAATTTGTGCATCTGCGTGTGATGGCTGTGTTTTGTTCTAAGGTGTCTCATGCAAAGGAGATCTTGAGCTCTATGGTATTTCTTCAATGAATGAATTAGTTAATGTATTAGTTCATGAATGATTAATAGGATGAATCAGTTTGTGTTGTTTATCGTATATAATTTGTATTGCGTGTGCAAGAAAATAAAACATGAACGAACGCTGTTAAGCAGGAAACTTGGTAGTCCGGGATTTTGGACTTTCCAAACACCAATTTATGACCGAAGACACAAAATCTTTAAAAGGCAAACATCTGAATTTCCGAACAGTACCAAAATCAAATCAGCTGGTAATTAGGCTATGGATGATATGTTGTCATGTTTCAGCCAAATCCAAACACACACACACACACACACACAGATGTGTCATGCAAAGAAACTGGCAGACCAAAGAGAAAACATTACACACACATTCCAGAGATGTACCAGTTATTTGCTGTTGGCTGCTGAGCAGCAGTGCCACAGGCTTCGATATCTTGGTGATGGCAATGTGGATATTGCTGCTGAGTTGACTACACCTTTCATTCACTTCTCACAACAATTCATTGAAAACTTAAAAAAAAAATGTTTTTGTCTAGATATACTAAAAAGCAAGATCAGTGTTAATTCACTTCAACCTAACTTCAATTACTGCAAGGACCAATAAAGCAAAACATTTAACACAAAAAAAAAAAAAATCATTCACGATCACTGAAAAATTGGACATACTAGTTTGTCTGTTCAGGCTTTATAAACAAGGGTTCAGCCGCTTCTGTACAAGTTAGTAGTGACACATCCTATTAGTAGGGACCTCCTAACTCAGCAGGTTCTCTATGCCAAGCTACTTTGCCTATCAAAGCCCCTTTGCCCGAGGAAGCCTGGGCCAGTTTGACACCATATTCCCAAGGGGCCCTCTCAGATCTCCACCAAAGCACCCATTACTGGATCATAAGCTCCAGAAGCAGGCTACACTGGACAGGAATCCCCAGTAGAGTCCCGTGGATCGGGGCTGATTTGCAACATAAGCCCCCCTGTGATTGCCCATTAGCCCCTGTCCCCACTGACAGTGGCTAGCAAGGTAGCATGTGTAGATTTAACTAGCTACTGCGCATTGCCATTGAAGGTTTGCTACCATTACTTCCCCTAATTGGCTGTGAGGGGCATTAGGAGAGGTCGTGGCTTCAGGGAATTGATAGTGACATCTGATCTGATGTCCACTTAAAATGAAGACAATGTTGAGTCATAGTGTGCTGACAGAAGAGCATCCCCCTGGGATGCGGCTTAGGATCTGAAGATTGATGGGTTATTATAATACAAGCCCCATGTGTCAAGACTGATTTTACTTTCAGTTCATTTCCTTTGGTCCAAACCGCAGTTGACATTTTCACTGTACTGCAGTTTTACATTTGGTTTGTTTAGGTTCGTTCTGACCAATTAAAAATAAGCCAGGGCCTGTAAACAAATTTGGACTGATTCAAAATTAACCTGTTTATTTGACAGGATTTCTGCTAAACCTGTCATCCTGTCACGATAGAGACATTGGCAACAAATCTGTTTCCGGCTCCTCTTAGAAGAAATAGCTGAATATGAGCATTGGGACTAAAATGAAAGACAATGTATATGCTCCAAATATTTTGAATGTAAGAAAAACATGTCACCCTGAACATGTGATATTTCATTTCTGGCATTACATCTTATTGGTTAAATGCCTCTCATAAATACTGAGTGTATACACAATGTGCACACATTTATCCTTTTTTTTTTTTTTTTTAATAATGAACATATAAATCTCCTTTTACACTAGAGTTTAGGTGTCCTTTCCTATAGCTCGGCTGATTTTGTTGTGAATGCAGCAGCATCACAGTTCACTTGGGAGTCAGCAGAAACTCACATTTTCAAGCAATTTGGTGGAGTTTTCAAATAGCACGATTGTTCTTTCCTGGCCAAATGAAGAGAGAGTACATTCCACGGGCCTGAAAACGTCAGCAATTATTCAATATGGCCATTAAAAAGGAGACGCACGGTGTCAGTTTGACTGATGAAAATGAACATAAACCAAAATAAAACGAAGATACTGAGCAAATCATCAGGATGCATGCCTGCATCATCTTGCAGGGAGATGGACCAGGAAAACTCAGCTGATGTGTGCTCGCATGCACTTTGAGCTAGGGTAACATTGGAGAACCTAGCAAGAGAGCCTAAATTTTAAAAGTGACCCCCCCCTCCCTAGAGCATTTTATTTACTGATGGCTCTCGGGATGTAAAGACAATTTCAACAAATATATTTTTTAAAAATGGTTCTGAAATACATTACCTACCCTTGCTTTAACCAACCAAATGGCTGTCAGCTTTCGGAAGTAATGTCATGTGAACAAGAACTCTGACTTCTTAGTATGAATACAGAAAGCATACCTGGGTTTATAAATCAGCTTTTAACACGTATAGAAATATATGACTTTAGATCACTACATGTAACAATGCATCCTTGTGTTAAGAAATAACTTAATTCAAGGTGTTGTATTGTAGTCTTTGTAAAATGAAGACACATCCGTGCTGTAAGGAAAAAGGGTTTCTCTTACAGAGCCTGTGCTCTCACTGTGTCCCTCCAAATGCTTGGACAAAAAAAGGTCTTGGTTCCAAAGTAAGACAGGTATAAGGGAGAAGTCTGATTAATGACCTGCTCAAAATACACAGACTTTACAGAAGTCAGGTTACTACGGCACACGTAAATGCATCTGATTTTCTGTGTAAACTGATTTCTCTCAGTAACCTCTCCTGTTTACGCTTTTGGTTTGAGACAAGTTGGCCTTCACAAAACTTTCATTGCTTGTCAGATATGCTTCTTGTGTTTCATAAAATGGGTCTCCCTTTCCAAAGGTTAAATTGAGAAGATATTGATTTCAGCCTTCGAAAACTTTGACGTTTCCTACAGCTTCTGAAGGAAAGACTCCACGAGTAAACCTCTGAGAAGAGTTGCATGGATCAAGCACTGCAGACAATGGTCAAGTGCAAATATAATCTTCTTGCAGTCTTTTCTTCCTGCTTCTTGCAAACTATATTAAACTAATCATAACCGTTATGTTATGACTGGCACTATTGATTTTGTGTTATGACTAGGACTATTGGAGCAGCAAGAAGATTTATCCATTCAGAACTTTGTAGATCCAGAGACCACAACAGATCACTCGTGCCTCTTTAAAAAACAAAACAAAAAACACCCGCAATCAGCCAGAACAGAGCGATGCATGAGCCAAGCTGCATGTGGTCTGCAGATCAGAGGGCGCAGACACTGAGTGTGGTCCATCAACAGCTCTTCCTAATCAACCCCGGAGACCCCGGCCTTTTAGCCGCCAGCCCTCAACATGTCTCGCGGTGTTTACACACACTGATTAGTCTGGTAAGTGTACAGAAAGTCCCAAGGACGGGGATCTCGGAATCAATGTGCCCCTCAGTCCCATCCTTTATCTTCCCATTCCTCTGTCACAAAAGCCAGAGATCCTCTTGGAATCGGTGAGAGAAATTAGGGGATCAGAGTCGGCCAACTCCTGAGCAAACAGACTGAGCTAATGGACCAGCCGCTTTCTCCTCCCCTCAAATTATTAGTGGAGCGAGGGAATGTAGCCAGTCCAGTCATGATGTTAATGCTAAAGCTCGCTAATCCCTTACACACACAGACTGGCATCGCACTTGCCTTGATACAAACACGGCTACTGGGTAATCACTCCACCACCCAGGCAGCGGGAGAGGATGGGAGAGCGCAAGAGCAAAGGAATGAGACTGAAAGTGAACCCATGCACATGGCTGGGTTCCCAGGGGCCTGGAAAATCTTGTAAGTTTGTGAGGAAAATGTCAAAAGAGGATCCAGTTCATGGTCTAGAGCTTAAAACTTGAACATTTCTTCACTGATATTTAAATTTAAAGATTGTCGTCATGTGAAATGGGTTTCGAACTCTGAACGATGTGTGGCTTTTTATTTAAAAATGTTTTTAAATGGCTGCTTTTCCATCACACCGGTTCTTTGAGATGTTTCTCGAAGTGTGCCGACATGATGTGTTACTTCCAAAAACACTTCCTTGAATTACACAAAGTAAGAGCTTGGAAGTAATAGGGGGGGGGGAAAAAGTCTTTGGACTCTATAGGGGGAACCTGACCCACATGGGAACACACAGGTAACCCAATACAAAACTCATTGAAATCTTTCTCCTCTCTTTAGCAACACATCACCGTGGAAGCCTGTCTCCACTGGGTTTAGGTTGGCAACAGCTGGCTACAGCAGAATATGCTAATGCCACTTCTTGGGAGGAGTACTTTGGGCTTATGAGGGATTAGCGGTTGTTGGCCAGCCCTGACTCCCTGCTGAGCAAGCACGCTAATACAGGTGTTAGTAAACTGGCATTAGACTCCAGCTAATTAGCTTCCATTCACAGAGTGATTGTCCAGCCAGCTCTTCCATTTGTAGTGGTGTTTGCTCATCGGCAGGGAGGTCTCTGTGCTGTGGTGGGTCCGTTATGAGCCGACATGATCTCCCTTCTTTCGCTCTCCCTGTAGGCCACTGGACAGCAGGGCCCATCCAAGAGACAAAACTCAGTGGGTTTTAGAAGAGGCAGAAGCAAAGACGGAGGAACAGAGGAGAGCCAGCAGCATCACACAGCGACAGTGTCCATCATAAAGTATATAAATATGAAAATATTTAGTTAGTTTTTCTCAGTTTTGGTCTTCCAGCCACACTAAAACAACATTTCCCGCCATCCAAAACAGTCTTGTATCTGATTATCACGTGATAAAACTCTCTGAAGCCAACTTTTAGTCCCCCAAACTCCCTCCGTAAGGAATAATTCAACTTGGATGTTATTTTCGTGGCTTTGGACATTATTGCTATGGTAACATTGTACTCACCACGTAAGTAATTGTAGACATCACTACAACGAAGTCCAACAGGGCAAGAACCACAATAAATTAAGACGATCAACAGCTTGTAGACGATCTGAACCACTTTATTTGGAGGTAAAGCTGAAAGTGAGCACACCTGAAATGTCAGTATTCATCTCTCATTAGACAAGAAAACTGTGTGTGCCTTCAATAACAGTACAGTTGAACCAGGAACCTGGTCTGCAAACTGTAATGGATGTTAATAATGGAATGGTTGGGTAATCATTTTACTTGTATGATCGTCTCACTTCAAATGTTTCTTGCCAGGTCTGACCTCTTTTTAGCAAAGTTGTCACATTCATAGATCTCAGCAATTAACCTGCTGAGTACAATGTTATTATTACTGTTAGGAATGAGGGCCCAAACTATGAAAATAAGATCCAAGGTGTAATGACCATAATTATCCTTACTTTTCTGTTGAACGATTGCCCAAATATAAAAGCGTGATTTGCTGGTGGGTCTCAGTGTAGCAGCCCAGGATTTACCATTAGCCTTGGACAGCTGGTAGCATTTATGCCCCCTGATCAAATCTCAATCTGTCATCTGACAACAAAAAAAACAGGAAGATGTGCCAATAACAATACTGAAACACAAAAAGTGACCATTTTATCAGGGTAAAGCTCTAGCATGTAACCTCTAGCTATTTTTGAAGTAAAGCATTTGATAAAGATATGTCAAGATATGGCAAATGGATGCAAAATTCGAGAAAAACACCACAATTAAAAAATAAAATAAAATAATGAAACTGATGTTGAATGTAACTGCTTTCCATACACCAGACAAAACTCCACAGACATGTCACATAAAAACCTCAACTATTTATGATATGCTTGGAATTATTCATTTGGACGACAAATTTGTAAAACGGTGACAATAATATCACGATTCCACCATAAGTTGATATATGTTAATATTGTATTACTGCCGAGCCCTCTGTTTAACCAAACTCTTTACCAACACTATAAGTGTTCATCTCAAGCACCATCTGGTAGAGAACAAAGACGAGATTTGAGCCATTTTTCTATTATCTTGGCAAGTCATCATGGCCAGCAAATTTGGAGAAATGAGCAAAGAATTTTTTTATGAACAGAAATGGACATGCAATCATTATATTTTAGATTTACTGGCAAATATTGTGGCTTGTGACAATTGGCTGCCTAAATCTACAGCTGATCCTAGATCTCCCTCTCTCGCTGTCCCAATTTCAGTTAGTCATGTCCCCAAAACGTCCCTATTTGGAAAACAATAAAAAGAAATTAAAAAAAAGTTGTTGTAAGCATGATCACTATGCATTTTAAGTCATTTCAAAAAAAGGTGTTACGAGGTTCAAAAGCCTAAAAGGTCGGAAAATATTCGTAACTCGTACACATGAAAAGCATCCTCATCATCATTTGATTTCTGCAAAAGAGTAGAAATGTGGTAGGTACGTATTCCACGAATATTATGCCAACGCTGTTGATTACAATAATTGCTCCATGTTTGCATTTGCGATGGACAAAATGATTCACCGATTATGAATGTAGGCGGTGGTCAGGAATTGAAAGATGGGTATTACATGGCCTTCACTATTGCTGGATGTGGGAAAGAGACTAAAGGTTAGTTGGTTGACATTCCCGAAGCCATTCTGCTGGGGTTGTCGGCAGTTCAAAGGAGTCATTAAGCTTCACCCGTCCTGCCACAAAGGGGAGATTTAAGACAGCAAATAGATCTGATAGTGAAAACTCAAAGCCAAAAACAAATATCCACTAAGAGGCTTTGGTGTATTATGCGATTATTATACCCCCATACAAAACCGTACAGATTTAACTGTTTCAAGTTTAATTTTCTCCTGGGAAAGTCTCATCATAACGGATCATCTGTCCTTTTCATGTTACCCATTGAGATAAATTATAAGCAAAAACGAAATACTGATAAGAACCAATCATAAATATTGACATTGCATTAGGCCTTGGAGGTCCTAAACTCTGTGCTAAAATCATACGTGACTGAAATCAAAAAAGATTTCAAGAGTAACTATACTTCTGAAATATATATAATATTGAAAATGGGCTAACAAAGGATGAAAATGTTAGCATTACCTCCAGTGACAACGAAAAAGGAATCTCCTGTCAAGTAGTTGACTGACTTTAACAGAGCCATGCTGATAAAAGGACCCACAGGCCAATACGCATCCATTCAGACAAGGGTTTGCAGCTCAGCAGTAAAACGAAGGCTGCAGTGCACTTGGTGACGAAACAACTTTCAGTACAAGTACATATTTGGGGGGGAAAAAAGTGTGACTTTGGTTCCAGAGTTGCTGAACAAATTACATGATAGAGTGCGGTCGGTAATGAGTTTCAGCAGATGCATACAGACACATGGAAATATTTGTAAGAAAACAAAAAACGCACGAGTTTGGCTTCAGACTTGCTGGTCAAAGAACCTGATGGTGTGATGGTCTACAGTTTGTCTAAAACTTCTTTTTGCGCTATGCCGAATGGACCCCAATCTCCTTTATAGGTTTCTTGTTTTCGGCCTCCATGCTAACATACGGTGGTTTGGAAGCTCATTTTGCTGAGCTTGTTCGATGATTTTTGATTATGGATTACCAGTATCAAACCGGTGGGCCAGCACGGTCACTCTTTCCACTGCCATGCTGTTGGTCGCTGTTTTGTGAATGTGTGTATTTCCACTTCCTTTAAAGGTTTCCTCTTTAATCTTCATACAGCGTCAGAGGTGTAAGTAAGCAAGAAACATAAAAGGTGCAGTCAGGTGACATGGCGACAGTTTTGTTTCTAATTCAGGGAACTTGCACTTTGATGTTAGCCTGACTCGACAGATGTGTAGCAATGTAATAAGCCCCCCAAATACCGTTTTCTCTGGTTCCTTCATCTCTTCTTCCTGTTTTCCATCTCCGTCACAAACTACCAAGCCTCTGTACGTACTACTGACAGACAACTTAAGGTGAGTGATTTGGATTGTGCAGTACGGCCGACCTAAAACTATTTGGAGTGTTTCTATGACACGATAGACAAAATACAGTAGATACTTTCATTTTCAGCACAATCACAAGGCATTTCATCACAAAAGTCACCACTAGACATACGCGTACACATACTTGGTGACGTAATCCCTAGCAGTTTGCTGGCTGCTGTTACAGTTTTTCTGACGGTCATTTTCTGCCATCTTTTTCTAGCATTGCCAAACCACTAGATGATTCAGAAGGTTAAAAAAAAAAAAAAAAAAAAAAAAACTTGTAATAAAAGCACAATAAAAACATTTGGAGCATTTTGTTTTGGACAATAAAAGGATGGAAATTTTTTTATAAAGCACATTCTTTGGGGTGCCTCAGTAGCCCACCTGGTCCAACGCTCAGTCAAAACTGAGAATGCAGATGCAGAAAGTGTGATTTTGGCTTTTCCCCCCACATACCTCAGAATGATGAGGACGACGTCCATCAGACTTTTTTCCAGCGCTGGCACAGTGCAAACATGTTGCCGTGACACAGGCAATGCAAGACTACTTTGACGTGAGTACACGTTGCTCTGCCCTTTCCACTCTTGACATATTGTGCATTGTCAGTACACTTGCAGATAATGTATGAAGCCTTGGATTCTTCCTATTAAAAAAAAAAAACAATAAAAACATTTGTCATTTCTCCCATACAACTTACACAGAGAACATAAAGCTTTCATTTGATTGGTCACTGGAAGTCTCCACGAGAAAATAATCCTTTAAAAACATGTCACCTCACAAACTTCTGTCACATCCATGTCTTCTTATTTATAGCACATTTAAAAAATAAAAATCTTGAAAAGCAGTTTATTTCTACCTAGGTTTCATACTTTAAAGTTTGTATTATAAATCAAATGCACACAAATGTAAGCATTACTGACATGACTATAGAATGAAATAGGCAGATAGACTGACACATGTAGTAGTTAGCAGCAGGCTGGCCAGATGTGCAAGTGTAGTCTTATCTCTACCTGCTGGGAGCTGCCAGGTCCCCCAGACTCTATTTAGGACCCTCTATTTAAAAACAGTGATAATCTGTTTGCTCCTTTAATAAGCTCATTGTTCCTCAGAGGAGGAAAAGCTGGTCTCATCGCTGCTTAGCTGCGGCTCTTTGAGCAGGAAAGCTCCTCTGAGCACCGCTGATACTCTGCTTCGCCGCAAACATATTGTGCAGGTCCGAGCCTGTAACAAAGCCAAGCCTGAGGAAGACTGAGCTCCTGTCCTACTGAGGAGTTACTTTATTGTACCGGTTCCCCCCCCCACAGCTGATCAGAGGATCTGGGAGCTGGTGTGACATTTTTAACACTTCAAACTTTAGATTTTTCCTTTAAATTTCCCCTGAGGTTTTTTTAAATTGAGAGAAAAGGCTTCCACATGGTATGAGGACATACTATTATACTGTATGTAGGGCAATTGATTTGGTTTAATATTTAAAAAAGGAAACAGGACTTGGCTTTTGTTGTATATAACTATAACAACAATTTACATTTTATTTAAAAATGGGTGAAAATCTGCTTAAAACAATACAAAAATCTGATGATTAAAAAATATATACAATTTGCCACAGGACCACATATTTAGAGGGAATCTGGGTATTTTCTCATAACCGGAAACATTCTAAACTGACAAATACCATGATATGGCGCTAACAACGACACAGCAAGTAATGTAACTAACGTTATCTAGGTTGTGGGTTAGTAAACTGTCTGCTGCCAGAGAGGATGCGGCCGTTTCCCAGAGCCAGCACACCAGCTCCAGACAGCGATACTCACAGCTCTCCTGCTACCATAACTAACATCCCAACAAACAGCATATCTTGGCAAACTAGAAAGTTGTTGAATGTCTGTGGGCAAGTCATTTAACGTTATGTGTGACACAAATCACGCCTGGAATGGCTGGAATAGTGTTGTGTGGCTCGGTCTGAGACTATTAGTTTCCTATTTGCAGAGCCAGGGCTGTGTACAAACACCGGAGGTTTTTTTTATTTTTTTTAGTGGGCACACAATAAGCACAGCTACCGTGAGGAGACAGTCGCTGAATTTGACAAAAAAAGATGTGTATTGGATTAGAATCGCATACCCCACCTTTAAAAGAGGACCTTATTTACTGTAAACTACAGCAATCAGTGTCTTTTTACAGGAGGAAGCAAATACATTTTGCATTGCATGTGGACATGATACATGGGTAAAAATATGTTTGAATTGATCTGCTCCTTAAAAATAAAAAATTATCATCCTCGTGTATATTCTGCATCTGCTTCTTCCGACACTTCATTGACGCTAACACACCAACACATTAATAATTAAAACATTACACACCCCACATTCCATACTGTAAATAGTGAATATGTCTTTAGCAGGTAAAAACGTAAAACATTCATGTTGCTTTTTGACTGATATCACAAGTTGACTTTAAGCACACTGAAATATTCATGGATCTGTTATCATTTGGATGATAAAACACATTGGAGATTAATTACCATTGAAATGTAGGACAATACATGGATATCTGAGCAGAGGGTCACGGGAAAGCAAAAGGCATCGTCTTGACTATTGTTCACACCAGCTGCATCAGCAGACACAGCAACAAATAATGGCAACAGTCGGCTCTATTAATGAAGGCTTCTCTCATAGCGCGCGTGCACACACACACACACACAACCACACACACACACACACAGGCGTCATAGGTACCATTGAACCCTGCATCTTGATCAGACAGTGCCTTTCTAATTGAGCTAATCCCCACTTCAAGATCAGCGCTGTCCCGTGAGGTCTGACCCTCCACCCTGCCTGTCTCCTGCTCTCACTGTCTCAGCTTAAACCTCCCGTCCCCTCTGTGGCTCATGTGGACTGTAAAGCTGTTTATTGGGAGACAATGGGCAGCAGATTGTGCTGTCAGGCCCCATTAATTTCCATCATTAGCATCACACTCCAGAGTCTGTGGAAAGGGGGTCCTAAGCCTTGAGATGTGTTTGTGTACAGTGTGTCTGTGTGATATGTGTATATGTAGGCATGCATGTATGTATGTATGTATACACACAGTGTTTCATTTGGAAATATGCTTAAAATCCAATTCTTAAGTGTTTTATTTTCTTTATCCTAATTTGTCAGGATATATTTTTCATTTTTATAGAATTTAAGCGTCTGCTTCATGGAAATAAACAATTCAATATATCATGTGGTGTAGAATACAAAAGTGTCCATATAGCTACAAAAATAATAATATTAATTAGATAGGAATGCTAACTAAATCTGTTCAGTTGTGACTCATGAAATGTGCTAATTTCTGTTAAATGCCAGAGGGCCCAATCAAACGTCATCAATTAACACTTTGAACTGTCAGAGGTCACAACTGCTGCCTGAAAACGCTAACAAGCTTTCAGTCTTAAAACAGTTTTCTATAGCAGCAATCTAAAATCAGTTTCTGTAAAGATGTGTAAAATTGGAGTTTGTGGCCAACTGAAGAGTTTGGAGATGCCAAGGTCAGACATTTAAACTTCATCTTTATGACTACATTCTCAACTACACATTTTTATTCTTCAGCTTAGATTTATGGAAAAGCTGTTTTTACATTTTGCACTTAAAAGTATAAGAAAACTATGGTTCAAAAACAATTTGGAAAAATGTTGTTTTTTTTAAATACAGTCACAGGTTGTTTTACTTCCAATCGAGTTAGAAATATCATGAACGTGACAGTTCTTAAACCGTGTATGGTGTATAGTACCGATCTGTGTGCTGACTATCATTGGACCTATTCTCGTCACAGTAGCTAAAACGTTCACAGTAATTTTTTTCTGGGACTAAAAAAAAAAATGAAGAAACCATGTTGTTGAGCTTAAACTAAATAACTTTGATTAAGCTGTGACTTTTCTTTGCTCCAGCAAGGAGTTGTATTGTTTGCGTAGTCCAGCCTCAGTTGCATAAGTTGGATGTGAGACATGGTACATTTTTGGTGGGACGTTAAGAAGCAGTCCTACTACATCTGTGGCTTTCTGCCAAGATCTTCAATCAGGTGCAAAGTGTCCATTAATTATTAGCAAATGCCTTAATCTATTAGCATAGTATTGGTATTAGCCAGTGCCAACATTAAAGAACATTATCGTTTTGGTCTACCTGTTTTTCACCTGCATCTGCAATAAATGGGAAAATATTGAACATTGTATCAACTTCATCAATGCATCACTAATTCATATAGCATTCAGTACCAGTATGTCCTGTGGGTGCTCTTATTTCACATACACTGTTCTTAAAGCTAATTCTGTCTGAATAGGACTTCAGGTGAAGTGTGGCTGAACAGCAGTGACAGACAAACATATTATGCAACACGAGGAAATTCAGGAGGGACTGTTATTGAGCTATAAAGAACATGAACAAACCAACTTTTTATGATCCATATGTCCTTTAGTGCAAGCTAATCAATAGACAAAAGCAATTGACCACTGACCACCATTGGTATTTCCACCTCCAGCAGCGGAGCTCTAAAAGGAAATTGAACCACGTTTCTGCCACGCACCCACTGAGGCATAAGCCTTCTTAATCCAACTTCCTGTCTGATCAATGTGAGAGACAATGACTCAACAGGTGCGACAGACAGGAGCCCAGCAGCAGCTTCCCTCCCCGCAGCTAGGCCCAATTAGCACCCGCAGCTAAGGAACAATGAGGCGACATTTCATTTCAGCAGAGTGCCAGTTTAAGGCCTCTTCTCTCAACCTCAGCCTCTTTTCTTTCTGTCTCTTACTGCTGACATCTTTAAAGGATCATCCCTGGCTCCATCATATTCTATTAAATTGGGTCGATGCCTTGTGTTCCAAGTGGCAGGGGTGTTAAAAACATGGGGTGTTGATGAATTCATTGCATGTGACTGGACTTGCTGTCTTTGTGTGGAGGTTTTGGCTAATGAAACCCCCCCGAAGGTCTGACAAAAGGCAAAGACATTTTTCAGGGGTTTGGTTCGCTCCCCGGGTCCAGGCTGGATTTCCTGACCAAAATACACACAAGTGCAGCCATCCCAGAAAACTTCTCAACTTATTCGGAAAGAAATAATCAATTGTATCCTAAAATATAACTTTAAAAAAGGTGCCTGATGTGTAAATAGCTTTAATCAGTGTACAGAAAAAGAAAGACAATAAAAATCTGGAGTCTCTTTCTCATCATGACTGCAAGCCCCCGTTTTCTGTACAGCTATTTACTGTGCCATATTTAACATCAGATGGTGCTCTGCAACATCTTCCCAGCTTTTTGATTTTAGCTTATTAAAAATCCATAATATGTTCCTCAAATTTGGCCATCACACATATTTCGAACGTGTATTTCTTATGTAAAAGAAACTCTTATTTTCCAGCAAGTATTTTTGCGTGTGAACTGACCATTTGGCTAGAAACCACACTGGCCGAACAGCAGCTTGCATTCAGGTTTGTGAGAAGAAGAAACGCTAGAGGTTACAATAGAGTTTTAAATGTATTTTGAGGCATATATAGCTATCTTTTGGGTTTAAATCTCCTTAATGTGCTTTAAGAGAATTTCTTGTAAAATAAAAAAGTACAATATTTGTATTTCAACCTGGGGGTTGATAGATCAGCCTCTGGTCTATTAGGGCTGGGTCTACACATGCTGCAACTTTAAAAGAAGAGGACAAGCTCTTGACAGCCAGAGTCAGTCTTTAAAATAAGAATTAATGGCTTATTCTGCTACACGAGGGTTTGATGTTACCACTGAAAAACCACTGCTTTATTGTCTATTCCCATGAGAGCACAATCGAAATGGAACAAAAATGGTTTTGAATTTTTTCTAATCTTGGGTAACTTCTGTGGTGGAAAGTAACCAAGTACATTTACTCAAGAACAATTTTGAGGTACTTGTACTTCACTTTAGTATTTCCATTTTCTACTACTTTATACTTATACTCCACTACACAATTCAGAAGCAAATATTGTACTCCACTATATTTTTCTGATAACTGTAGTTGCTTTGCAGATTCATATTAATTATAAATCAACAAAAAATATAAATTATTATGTATTAAAATGTATGTATTCATTAAGAAAAGACTATTGATCCCTGGGGGTGAAATTCACAGGCTCTCCAGCACGATGTAATTAAAATTAGAACTCCACCTTTAAACAGCTGCAACATCAATTAAAGTAATGTACACATTAATGCTTCATTATAATCCAATAATATACATTATTCTGAAATGGGCCAGTCTGCTTGAGCACCTTTTAATCCAGAACTTTGTCATGAAACAGTGCACCACTTTAACTGAAAGAGCTCTGTATGGTCGGAAGCAATGCAGATGGTGTAGCGTTAATTTGGATCAGTGTAAGAAGGAGGTTGGGCTTTAATTATATACCGTTACTTAGTAAAAACAGAATGTTCTGAGGGCAAAAAAAAAAAAAAAGGCATGAAGCTATCAAGCTTTTATCCCTAATGAAGACCTGGTCATAGCTAGATTAGACATTTTCAGACTACTAGATGATGTTTAAGCATAGGCCTACACAAAGTCTTTATGCCCTGTCATACACACATTATTGGGCCACATTTTAAAAAGTGTTTGTGCCACATTCCCCTAAAAGAGAAGATCTGCATTATTAATTTAATGTGGGGAGATAATGGTGGGGAGCATGAAACCTCTAATTAATTCGATTACAAGTTCAGTACCTAATAAGAAATCCAGTACCACACGTGGAAACTAATTAGCCCATATACTGAAGGCCCTGCGGAACCAGAGGCGAAAAACTAAAACCAGTTATTGTAGGAATTCTCACGGTTTTTTCCCCAAAATTCCAAGTGCGCATGCGCTGTTCATAAAGCGTTATCTTTGGAAACTGAGAATGAGAACGAGGCTAGGGGGGGGGGGGAGCTCAAGCGTCTCGTCCTTTCAGTTGGATGGGCTACCAACCAAATAAAATAATATTTTCACAGTCTTACGGCGAACCTCTGCCGTCTGTCAAGCGACATATTGATATTGACAGTGACGGTCATTTCTGATTTTGTCCTCGACCAATCAACGAAGCAGAAAGAGAGAGCACCGTCCACAGATGAAGCAACCAGGAAGTGTTCTAACGTTAGCGCTTTAACCGTTGCCTGTTATGAAACTACCGGGCACCACCTTCGGAAAAGCGAGTGGGCTCTTAACAGTCGTGGTTGTTGTCATCGCAGCGGTTTTGAATCATTTCGACGACCCTGGTCCGGTTGAATACACCAGGTAAAGAACAGCGGAGGTATATCGGTCGCTTCTCCTGTCAGCTGGACTCGGCACCTGCAAACGTTAATTTAGCCGCCATCCGACACCAGCTGCATATAACGTAACTACGTTAGCTAAATTCAAATGTAAGTAACGTTAATGTTACCTATAACGTTCATTCTCCCAGACAGCTGTGAACCACCAGTGTGGTCGTAAGAGAGAAGCAAAGATTTTATTTAACGTTAATCCAGAAATGTTCCTCAAATTGCGTTTTTTTTGTCGACGTTAAGCGTCGTTTTGTTGGCAATCCTCCACGCCGAATGTCCCTTAAGACCCTATTTATTTATAAGACATCCAAAATAAGCGAGGTCACTACGTGAGTGCTTTTGTACAGCACCAGTAAACGAAACTGTAGGCTTTGTGAATTACGTTAAGTTCGGCGAGTAAGCAGGGAGCACAGCTCTTACCGTTTACAATAACCGCTGATTAAGGTCATCTCTCACGAAGATCCGTATTTCAATTTGTAAAGTTGGCAACCCTGCTGGGTTCCCATGGGTAGTCAAAGAGCAAACGCCAAGCCATACCCCTTTGAGAAAACCGGGCATTTAAAGTTTCCTTGCTTTTTTGAAAACGTACTTGCCATTAAAGACAAAATTATACTTGGAATTCTTAATTATATGCATGAAATTCGTCATGGCTCGAATCTACAACATACTAGTTTTTTGTTTTTTTTTAGAGAATCTAACTTGAGACAGAAGGAAATTGACTTTGCTAAAACACACTGAACTCGCCTCAGTCTGAAGAAAGCATTTCTTGTCCTGAAGCTATAGAATGGCAGTGGGTGTATGTAACTGCACAAACATTGCCGACATAAAATACATGTTGGTTTGAGTTTTATCATTACCTGCACTCATACGGTGCTTTGTTTTGGCACACAGCATGGCTGAGGACTTGAAGACTCTGGAGGAAAACTTCAGGCAGCAAAATAAAAGCTGTTTCATCCTTGGTGCCTCCGGGGAAACAGGCAAGCTGCTGCTTCAAGAGCTGCTGGAGCGAAACATCTTCTCCAAGGTTACTCTCATCGGAAGGAGACGGCTCACCTTTGAGGGGAAAGCATATGGAAACCTGGTTAGTGGGTCGATTCTCTAGCCTGTTGACGCCATTGCCGGAAATTCATCTTCTTGACGCGGTTTTCTATGCCTCCAGGTACAAGAGGTGGTGGACTTTGAGAAGCTTGATGACTATGCTGCTGCCTTCCGGGGCCACGATGTTGGCTACTGCTGCCTGGGAACAACCAGAGCGAAAGCAGGGACTGTAAGTTAAACTTCATAAAGCCAATGGGGGTACTTCACTGGTGAATTAATTAAGATTTTACTGTTATACAGTGCACAGAATTACCAAAATACCATATAATTTTGTTGGGATTCGATGGGGTTGTTGGTTAGTAACAGTGACTCAGCAATTTCTTTACCATGTACCAACATTTCCAGTAGTGCCCAACTAATACATTGGCTAGGCCGTTATATTTGCCCATATTAGTCGAACATTTCTGCTGTTTGGCAGATTCACAATTCATGAACATACACTAAACTAGATGTCTTTTTTGTGGCTAAACCTAACCAATCCTGTATTTGTGACACTGTTGAAAGGTTGCAAATACTCTTAAAATAAACTATCTGTAGGCAGACTATCCAAATGTAACCACTGGTTTACTTATTTTATGAACACATTTAGTCAACTACAGATAAGCTTTGGCAGACACCTGTGAGTGTCAAAGTGCTGTCAAAATACTTCTTTGTCTGTTACTTCTCTTATTCCAGGAAGGATTCATCCGCGTTGATCATGACTATGTTCTAAAATCAGCAGAGCTCGCCAAGTCAGGAGGCTGCACGCAGTTCCACCTGGAGTCCTCCAGAGGAGCCGATAAAAACAGCAACTTCCTCTACCTCAAAGTCAAGGTATTGTATTTCCTTCCTCTAATGCATGCCACGTACTTTACTCAAGCCTACCTGGGTGTCTCGTTAAATGAGGACATTGGACAATCACTGAACGATCAACACGGAATTGATTTTCTTCCAGGGCCAAGTGGAAGCGGACATTGAGGCGCTGGGTTTTGACAGATACGCCATTTACAGACCAGGGTGAGTGATCTCGTTGACGCAATGTGGTCATTTTATGAAACACGCTTCCATATTCACCATATGAGACAAGACAAATTGCCCCCGCACTAAAAAATAAATACACATTATGTACAACAGGTGTGAACATTTGAGAAGGATGTCCCGTCAACTTGGCCACTACCAAATATTTGCACAGATATGCCTGAAAGTATGCATCCTCTTGCAAGTGAACTGCAGGAAGTCTTGTTAGGCATGTGAACGTTCTCTCAACCAGCTACAAGAAATGACTTCATAATGCACTGTATTGTGGGAATGGATTAAGACATTCTGACAGCTGCTGGTAGTTTATAATGCACTGGGAAGCTGAGCAGAAGAAAACTAAACCTGGGCTGATGCTCATTCATGTCTTCACGCGTCCTTAGTTGAGATCAACACTTGGAGAAGAAGAGCGCAAACATTGTGCTTTACTAATGTTTCAGGCACTCATCATGGATGGATCCTAATAGTGTGGCGTGAAATGTGAATGTGTCCAATACAAAATTACACGTGATCGCACCCCTTTACATGATACAAACTGTTGATTACACTTGATCGTACTACTCTACCAAAAGTCATTCTAGTATGACATACTGAGCAATCAATGTTGTTAATAGCCCCAGTGGAGAGAAGGGGGAAAAAAGTTGTCCAATCTGCTGTATGGATCGGCTCATTGATTACTATTCAGTAACCCAATATAATTTAGAAATCAATACCTTTTGTGTTTCTCTCCAACAGGGTTTTGTTGGTAGACAGGCAGGAGAGTCGGCCTGGTGAGTGGCTGGCCAGGAAGTTCTTCGGTGCCTTTTCTGCGGTGTGTTCTACGTCCATGTCCATCCCAATCCAAGTGGTTGGCAAAGCGATGGTGTCGAACACGCTGCTTCAACCCGAGCAGAAGACGGAGATCCTGGAGAACGGCGCCATCGCCAGTCTGGGAAAGAGTGCAGGGAAATAACCGAGCAGGAAGTACACCGAGGTGAGACAAATATTACCCATTTACGCTGATGACTCACATGGCAGCTTGTACTTTTAGATTACACACAAACTGAACAAATTATTATTCTGACGAATAAGTCCATTTGTTAAGTGGGTCGGGAAATACTGGGAGTTTTAAAATCCTGACCAAGCAGTTTGTATTTCACTGACTTCGAGTGACCTGTGACTCCAAACTATTACATTTTATTTTCTCTTTTCAGGTCATTTCAGCAGATACACAGAGACGACTACACACTGAAAATACTAATCACAACATCATCCCAATCCAAAGGATTTTCTAAATTACTTGAAAATGTGCATACATTTATCCATGGATTTTGCAGTTGTCAGAAAAACCAAAAGGGTGTTTCTATGAAAGTCTTTGATTGGATCTGCTAGATTCTTTATGGAGAAAACAACCTGTGAAGCTAGCAAAACATTTAGTCTTGACATTTAGATTTGGGTTTCTTTTCTTCGGTCTTGAATGATATTGTAATATTTTCATCAGGGAACTATTGCCAGGCTTTTTGAAGTTCACCATTTGTGCTCTTGAGACACACACTGAAATGTTGCCTTAAAGTAAATGCTTAAGTTTATTCTACACTACATTCAAATATTAGTGTTTTCAATAAATTATTATAAATATTTAACAGTTTGATTTAGGAAAATGCTTCCATAATGGCTGTATCAATAATAATAATAATAATATCTGGTGTCTATATCAGCGCTATACGTCTGTGCACATATACACACACACACACACACACACAATATCTATGCTATATTATTACAGGTATACAGTAATTTTAATTTTCGATTTAACAGTGTCTGTAACACGCAGATACAATGCCATCCACTGAAGATATGTATTTCTGTTTTTACAGTGATACCAGCAATGGAACAATGTTGAATAAACTTCGTTGATGATGAATGTTGTCTACACGTTTCCAAGGCCAAAAATGGTGGTTCTATTAGTTAAAGTTACCAATTTAAGGTCTTAACTGCTATACAGCCACCTTGGAATCCAGTCAAATGTGCTGGCGATGCCAAACATCCAGAAGATGATGTAAACCCTTTAGTCACGTGAAAAACCAACATGTGAGTTCATGTATGTACAGAAGGAATACAGATGTTTAGTGACGGTATTTATTTTAGTTTATTTCTTTTTTCTACTTTAATTTAATTGTCCTGTTGCATTTTTATGTATTCCATTGCTCTTTGTAAAGTACTTTGAATGGCCTTTGTGCTTGAGATATTCAAATAAACTTGCCTTTTCTCTCCTTGATCTAGCAGCGCCCCCTTGTGACTGAATGTGGCTACAGTCATTGTGCGCTAAAGGCCCATTGCTGATGCAGGTTTTTTTTTTTTAAATGATTTAAGGGATGATGCTCATCTCTGACCGGCCTTTTTGACAGTAGACAGGTCACAGTAGGAAAATAATAATGCAATTCATGATGGCTGAATTATATTGAGCTGTTTCTGGTTTCATGATCCTGATATTGTGCTTGCTGCCTCACTGGGACACTAGTGGGCTATATGATGGAGCCATCAATGTTGTGAGGAACACCTTTTACTTTTCTTACTATGACAAGTCAAAAAGTCTGCTGTGAAAAAGGCTTGGTAGATAAAGATGCTAATTGAGAAATTGGGGTAAAACATTAGTGTTGTGCGAGAAGTCGATCAGGGATCTCATTCATTCCCTTGAAGGATGATGACCTCGGGTAAACACGAATGCACAGGTCAGCTGGGAGATAAAGTCCCGCACATTACAAGTGAAGACTCGTTTTACTTTCAGACTAACTGAAAGGCAAAAGAGGAACAAAAAAAGAAACAAAAGACCAGCTGAAGAGCACAAAATCCCCCCTGTACTGCACAAATGGCCTTGATAGTGTCACATTTCTCGAGAACAAAAGTCCCCCCATTGTCTTTTCTGTTTGTTTTTTTTTGCTCTTGTCTTAGTAACGTTAGTTGAAAATAAGTTAGTATCTTAAGATATTGTTCATACAAACTATTTAACTGAGCAGCTTTGGGTCAAGATAAAAGTAATCTTTGTAGCAAGAGAGTCTATCCTTCAACGTTTTCTCTACAATAAAATACAAGCAAAAAAGTTGGGGTATGGAAAACGACACTGAGCGAACAAAGACAGCGGGCACACTGAACTGAAAGCTAGCGGACCGGGAAGAGATAGTCGCTGAATTTGATAAAAAGACGTCCTGGATTAGAATCGCATACCCCACCTTTAACAGCTGACAGTCTGTGGGTCCATATGTTTTTTTAAATTATTATTATTATTATTTTTTTCTTCCCCATTTAGTCATTTTAAACCAAAACGTGAAAAACATTTGCATCAACATGTCCACAGCACCTTCCTTCAGCATACTTCATCCGTACCATACTGATGCATATTACCGCTTCCATACAGTATGGCCTATGCTGCATATTGCGTCAAAACCCAGAAACAACACAATTTTAACTCCGAAAAAGTGACACGGAGCAGGAGAATTTACCTCAAACTGACATTGTTAGTGGAAAACCATACAGCCTCCTCTTCTTCCTGCAGCTTTGGTTGTCACCTCCATGGCAATGCAGCAATTAGTCCGAAATGAGCAGCAGCTGAGTTGATTCGCTGCTCACTGCTTAGAGTTCATATATAGGGGTCTGTGCTGCTTGTTGCAACAGGTATTCACTATTGAGTATGGTAACAATGAGCCCTACAGGCTGTTTTAGGTGTATTGTCCTGTTCAGTGTCTCTTTTGATTGTGGTTCTTTGAATCCATATGGTCATCTAAATATAGTATGGAAACGTCTGACCTCAACCTGTGTTTGCCCCTTTGCTTTGCAGGCTGTTTGTGCATTTGTTTTTGGCTGCTGGTTGTTGATGTGAATTGCGAGAGAGGTATTTAATGACCTGTCAAGCTGCAATTTTAACAGCCATTAACTTTTAATACACTTGTAACATAACTGAAGATGATTTGCCTGCTGTATAGAAAAACCTGTACAGTATCCATCAATAGGTTATGTCCAGGCAGGACAGGCCCCAATGGGAGTCCACAAATTGCTGTACAACAACAACAACAACAAATATTTCGTTCGTAACCAAGACGATTCTGACCCATTTTCCAAATTCAAAACTGATTTGTTCAGCCAAACAAAGATGGCAGCCCAAAGTGGTCTAACTCTTGGTCGTGACTCTTCTTGTAAGAGACAAAAGTGACATTTATCCCGTTCATTTACATTTTATTTACCGTTACCGTATACCTTCATATCCGATAATACACATATTGTACATACAAGGACAGAGATAAACAACATAAACAGAGCTATTTAGTCTTATATAATGTCAAATGTCCATCTTTAGAGGCAGAGAACGTTAAATTGTTTTTGGAGACCACCTCAAACACCCTCTTGATGTTTGACAGCTTAGGTTCTAATAATAAAGGAAAAATCCAGAGCGACCAGAATCTGTCTGTGAAACATCTTCAATCTTTTGACCCTTTAACATCCAGTTTTCCACTTTTTAAATTGCTTTAAGGTTGGAAATATCTAATTGCACACTGCCTGGCAGCAACATGTATGCTTTCTCTATTACCTTGTTCAGACTATTCACTGAACCTGTATGATGTTTATATATAACCTATATGATATAGAGTGATATATTTTAACCCACACCTGTTTTTTTGTGTCTGCACCCTTTCATCAAATTGTGCATGATGGTGTTGGCTACACATTTCGCCAAACATCAGACTGACCCATTCTTTGGAAACTTTGGTATCGCCGCTAGAATTTATAAACACGTTACGTGGTTTTGAGCTACGTTTGGCTGCACAACACGGATTTGTGATGACTGAGGGCGCAGGTGGGTCGGTGGGATTTGAAACGTTCAAACCCTTATCTGTAGGTTTATCACCAATAAGAGGGTGATGTGCGTTGCATCACATCCACAAAGTATTTGAGGGCCTTGAAAAGAAAAGGCACATTTTTACTTGTAAGCAAATAAAGCTAAGTTTAGAAACCCGCATTCTCAAATTAAAATACAATCAATGAACTAATCCTTTCCTAGCAGCCATCCCCTGCTCATCCCACCTTCAGACACAGCTGCTACACACTCAACTGTCCTATTATTATTATTATTATTATTATTATTATTATGTTAAAGTGTTTCGGTGGTACATGTTAGCAGATGACTGTGTATGGAAACCGCAACACAAACATTTTATACATGCTGGTGGAGTGGAAGAGCTTTTTGTTTTAAAAGGGGGGCAGTAAACCTGTTGATGCGGGGCAGACGAATTCAACTTTGGCGACATCTTGCGGTGGCCATCCGGAAGGGCCTCTCCTGACTCGGCCTGGGCCCTTCATTTGCGTCACGAAACGTCACCAGGAAGTCCGCGGAAACCTAGGCGACATCATGGCAGAATACACAGACCCACGTGAGTGTGGTAAGTAGTCAATTTAAGCCTCCAAGCTGTTGCTGTTAACAACGCAAGCGCTTATGTGGGGCTAGCGACCATCTCTTTTACGTGTACGGTTAATGAATTTCGCCTTTCGTTGCGTTACGCGACGCGTTAGCATCGTGTTGCCGGTTGTAACGTTAACGCTAATCTATCGGGAGTAAAAGCGACTAAGTTACTTCGACGTAAGCTGTGTGGCGCCGTGGCTCTTACCTGTGGCTGTAATGACGTTTTTAATTTTGACAGACGGCGACGGAGCTACTGACGAGATGCCCGCGCTCTCTGATGGTGATGACGATGACAATGATGGCGATGACGGAGAGCAGTGGCTGGAGGAGGACGACAGTCAGCCAGCCAACGTCACCTGTCTGTTCTGTGACAGGTGAGGTGACCTGGCGCTGCCAGGGGACGACGGGTCCGCTCGGCGTGTTTGTGGCGCAAACGCGTCCTATCCTTTATAACAATCCGCTGCTTTTCATTCTGGATAATTCACACACTTCAAAATGGCCAGTTGCAATTTGGACTTTTCCTTCAGTTGTATTTAATTTTTAGTTATTCCTGCATAAATCTATTGGGATCAGCTACTTTCCAATGTGTTGATTGAACATTTACAGTTAGTCATTTAGCAGACACTTTTATCCAAAGCAACTTATACATGAGGAAGGCAATGGAAGCAATTTATGACAACACAAGGTAACAAAAAGCAGAAGTGCATCA
This sequence comes from Coreoperca whiteheadi, assembly GCA_011952105.1. Classification (NCBI taxonomy): domain Eukaryota; kingdom Metazoa; phylum Chordata; class Actinopteri; order Centrarchiformes; family Sinipercidae; genus Coreoperca; species Coreoperca whiteheadi. Next base: position 5,160,205 of record CM022485.1, read on the forward strand.
AAAAACGAGTCTGTTAAAGCCCAGCACAGTATAAAGCTAAGGATAGGAAGGGTTTATTTTATTTAATTTTATTTTTTTATGAGAAGAGATAGAAAGGAAGTAGATGTTAGTGACTGTCAGTTAGGTGTTGGCAGAAGAGATGCGTTTTCAGGAGCTTTTTAAAGGGGGCTACAGAATCTGCCGATCTTGTAGAAGCAGGCAGATCGTCCCACCAACGTGGAACGGATCCAGAGAAGGTGCGAGAGAGTGATTTTAAGTGATTTAGAACACTGTGAGTCTTCTGAGGTCTTCCTTAATTTCTGTTAATGGGTCCGATTGTTGTAAAGCAATTACATCATTCACTCTGAGAACTTCTACACGAGAGTGTGTGTGTGTGTGTGTGTGTGTGTGTGTGTGTGTGTGTGTGGGAAGCTTCATAAATAACCTCTCCAAGCCCTCTCTGATGACTTATTCATCCACACGTACAGGTCCCAGCGTCGCAGAGTTTCACCTAGTGAAATCCCAACGGTCTGTCTTCACTTTCACTAGTTGTTTCGATGTTTCCATAAACTCAAACTCAGTCTTGGGAAGATTATTTTTGGTTTAGTCTGCACAGCCAAAACAAGGTCAAACCTCATTATGCTTTCCTCCCTGCTTCATAACCAGAGGACTGTGACTTAAGTAGATACGATATTATTATTATAATAATAATAATTATAGCACTTTTCAGTACAGGTAACAAAAGTGCTTTACAACAATCAATATAAAACACACACAAATCAAAATAAAATAAAAATAGGCATCACACAGTGAAAGCATTTTTATAAAAAGGCGTCTTAAGAAGTGAGCTATAACCTGGGACTGACTATCCAAGCCCGATCTCCTCTGGGAGATTGTTCCAAGATGTAGGTGCCCTGTCTCCGTTGGCTTGCAGCCTACACCTTGGAATGGCTAGCAGCGCCCTATCAGAGGATCTCAGTCTGGTTCCTGACTTTTAAGGGGTTAAAAGGTCAGAAACACAGGGAGGGGCCAGCCCATGCCTGCCCTGTTAAAATAATTTAGAACCTGAAACCAACCAGCAGCCAGTGCATGGACGCTAAAACACGATATGGCGATTATAGTCACATTTTTTGGCTTGAGCTAAAAGCTGAGCCGCAGCAGTTTGGACCAACTGTAGGCGGTGGTTTGTTTCTGGCTACACAGTGAGTTACGATCGTGGCAATCCAAGCTCGAGGACCACAACAGGTGTTTTATAGGGGGGTAACTATTGTCTGTTACTACTCTACTGTATGTTATGATCCAGTATATTTTCTATACAACAACCCAATCAATCTGAGGGTCTGTTTGTTCAATTTTGAAGGACTAATATGTGTAAGTTTATAATGTTTTAGACTGTAGCTAAGCTGATTTTCCTACCCGTGTACTTCTGTGTTTCAGGTTGCTGAGCTCGGTGCCTGCCACCCTGCAGCACTGCACAGCTGAGCACCATGTGAACCTTGTAGACGTCATACGAAAACACAGTAAGTGGACACTGATGCTCCCGGCGTTATTGAAGAACCAGAGGATAATTCGGTTTTGTTGAAATGGCCTCACCCTTCTTTTCCTCTTTAGATTTAGATGACTACGGTTACATAAAGATGATCAACTTCATACGGTCAACAGTAAGTACTGTCTGTAAAGAGGTCCGATTTAACACTAGAGAGTTAAGAGCTAAAGTTCGCACCCTTTTCATATGCTGTAAAGTCTTAAAATTTCAAATGTTTACAAAGTGTTTATTCTGAATGGCCACGCTGGAAGGCGTGGGAAAAAGCCTTGTCGTCATAGAGAGGGCCGCGCGGTGCTTACAGCATTTTACTGTAGGCAACATTTATATTTTAAAATGGATATGTTGTTGAATTGCTCTGATGTTTTCAATTTTTGGTCATAGCTTGTTTTAATGGGGTATGGGGATTGTTAATATTTCATCCAAAAAAAGCCATCAGGAAACATCTGCTGAAAGAGAGTCAAGTAAATGCAGTACATTTCAACACCAAATAACGTGCAGACTTAATGGATTTTTTTAAAACACAAACGTGGACTGTTTTATAGAAATGTGACGCACCCTGTCTGATGGGACTGCCAGACGCTCCCTTACCCTGGGAGAGCGAAGACTTCTTGCGACCAGTCCTACAGGACGACCCCCTGCTGCAGACGGGTACAGCAACTCCCTCAGTTTTATTACACAGAGTTTCCTTTCCCAGTAACTGACTGCAGTTTGAGTAGCAGTCTCAACCGATTTCTGTCGGTTTTTAGACGTTCAAAGCATCTCATGAAACTTTGAAAACACGCACGATAACAAATTCACAACAGGCCGGTACTTGTTTGCAGTGTGCCCCGGCTCTCAGCTCTGATCCAGATGAAAAGGGTTCAGTACGCTTCCAACAAACTAGTTTTGTAGAAAGTATTTTCCAGACAAAATGATAATGTTTATATTCGTTCTAAAAGGCCACGCTGGAAGGCGTGGAGAAAAGCCCGTCGTCATGGAGAGGCGCTGAGTTGTAGAAATGGGGATGAGGACGCACATATTCAGACAGCCTCTCCTCTAAGTAGATGTGTCAAGGGGTGTTTTCGCACCTGCCTCATTTAGTTCGGTTGAATCGTACTAGAGTTCGTTTGCCCCGTTGGTGCGGTTCGTTTGGTCGGGTGGGAAAGCAGCAATCGAACTCGGGTGCGCACCAAAAGCGGACCACACAAGCGTACCGACAGCTCCCTGAAGAGGTGGTCTCGGTACGCTTTCAAATGTGAGAATGCGAACCGACCCAACTGCAAAAAATACTGATAATTTTTGGACTAAACCAGCTGCCGTAGTCATATTTTTGGAAGATGATCATGTCAGAGTTAAGAAGAATTAATGCGCGCCTCCGCTTGATGTGACGAGCGATGCGCGCTCGCCGTTTGCATCAGAACGTTGTTTTCAAGCCGCATCCGCGCTTCATTATAGAAATGTGTTGTCTGCATATTGTGGTGGATACAACCAATGTAATCGATTCTGTCCAGGGACAAAACCAGCCCGCGTAGTCGCCTCTCCATAGTTGTGTTGTTGTTTGCTGGCTTTTCCTCTTCCTCTCACGTAAATTCTGACCAATTGAAAAGCAGTTTAGGAAATACGCCACGGCCAATGAGTGATGTGGATGTTGTCATGTGACTGCATTTTGGTTTCGTTTTCAACTGGTTCGGACCAAAGCAATCAGTGTGGTGTGAAAGGGAACCAAAAAAGCTGAAAAATGCCACAACGTATAATTGTTTGCCACCTCTAGTTCGGTTCATTTGGTCCGAACTAGAGGTGTGAAAGCACCCAAGAATGGCAAAAAGGGAGTTTAAATCCTTACTGCGCTTTACGCATTCCTGGCCAAAGTGGACGTGATTGTCAGTTTTAGAAAGTTGCAAACATTTTCGGATGCAGAACCCCCGAATCTCGATGTAGAAAGTGTGTGTGTCAGGGGGGGTTTCAGATGCTGTTCAACGATGCAGCACCCGCTTTGTTTGAAGCGTATTGACGCCTTATGGCTAAATATGCTCCTGATGACGTCAGAGGACACGCCTGACTGTACCTACTGTATTGATGTGAGCTAGAGTGGAAAGTGTGCTTATGCAAGAATGCGACTGCTCACACTACAAGACCAACAACGAAAATATGAAACATGTTTGATCGCAGTCGGGGCTCCGTGATTGTGCAGTCTCACTGCCGAGCAATGAGGTTACTGAGAACTTGATTGGGGATGGCCAAATCTGCCATTCTACAGTTCTTGTATTGGATAATAGAAGCACTCCTGAGGAGGAAGAGGTTCTAAACAAGAAGCGGTCAAAGAGGACCCAGAAGAAGTCCGAACTTGATTAATGAAAAAATTCTTGGCAAGTGCTTTCGCTTTCGTCCGTCTCGCGCCGGTCCAAGAATTTCCCCTCTAGCGGCACAGATTGCTGTTCTGCCTGGTATCACTCACCTGTTGATACGTCCTGTATCATGTGATGTGACACGAGCTGCATTTTTTTCCCTTCTCAAACGTGATTAGTCCACCCTCACATAATCTCACATAATATTTAGTATAATTCCCAGAATAATTTAGTTTTGGATTTGCGTTTTTCTGGTGCAGCCGTTTCCTCTCAAACAGCGTCAGCTGCTTAATAGTGCAGTCAGTGATGTTTCCCAGAATCCCCTTGAAAAGCCCTCAGGCAGAATAATTTTTAGATATCACCTGGATACATTTATTCTGATTTCACATCCACGTCACTTCAGTTCACTTCATTGTCCCTTCAAGGAAAGCTTTTCTTCCAACAGCCATTTATAATACAACCGAAAACATGCAGCGCATAAATACAAAATAATTATAGCTATTAAAGCAACCCAAACATTAAATGAGGCAGGAGAGGCAGGAGTTAGTGACGTTATTGAGTCTTTGTGGTCAGCCTATCTGTTTTACGGCTCGGTTTGTCTCCCCCCTCTGAATCTGGCAGACCCTGAGGAGATCTGTGGCGGTGAGGGGTCGAGCCTGTTGACGTGCCCGTCATCTGGCGCCGAGTCCCATGGCACACTGCTGCGGAGGGCACAGGCCGCTGAGGAGAGAGCCCGTTGCTCAGAGGAGGCGCTGGCCAGATCCATGGATGACCTGCACAAACTCAAGTCAGTGACGTTTCTGCATTTTCACGTGTTTTCGAAAAAGGTTGTCTTCTTAGTTTATTTCTTGTCGATCTTGGGTAGATGTTTTTTTTTCTTTTCCCTGTTCTTGAGAGCTTGCAGTGTGTTGCTTTACTTCTGCACTACCCTCCTGGGGCCAGCAGGGGGACACAGTGAACCCAGTATTGCAGAAACATCAACTAGAGTACCTTGTGGAAGAAGTTTGGAGCAAGGGGAAAGAAAAAAAAAAAAAAAAAGGAAGGGAAAATTCCACTGCAGCATGGAGGTTAAAGTGAGGAGGGGCGGTAGGCAGGGGGGCAATAAGGGAAAATTACAGAAAGAGTGAGGGGGGGGAGTTGGAAGAGAGTTAGAAAGATGAATGACTCCCATCTCCTCCATTTACTGCTACGTCCTGCATGAAGGTTGTGAGTGCTTTCTGCTTTCTGGTCACTGCTTTTTGTCCCATTTCCCTAATACGAGAAGTTAAAACGCAGGTCTGCCCGGTTTGGGGTTTGGTTCTTTCAGGCTGCTGGCTCAGGGTTTGGTACTGAATGCAGAAACCAGCAGATCTGGTAACCTGGGCACTGTGGCCGAGCTCCGAGAGGACGAGGACGAGGCCTACTTCAGCTCCTACGGTCATTACGGCATCCACGAGGAGATGCTGAAGGTCTGACTTGTGCAAGCACACACACGCATACAAACACACACACACACACACACACACACTGACCAGGCCTGCAGGTCTCTTTACAGGCTTGTGAGTTTCTCCCCGCTGGTGCAGCAGTCTCTGCAGAGCAAAATTGAGTTCATCAGCGTACGTCCTGGCTGAAAGATTTCCATGTAGCACGTAAATGAAGATGATCGTCTTTATGCACACGTTGATACTGAGGACAAGACGTTTTCGCAAAAGTGACAAATCAGCAATAAGTGCTGAGCTCTCATGTGAGACTCCGGCATGCACGGCGGATGCTCGAAACGTGGAAATAAATTTTTACACTGCTCAAGCGCTGAAACTTGAAAGTGTCAGCAAGCTGAGGGGGTTGTGTGTGTGTGTGTGTGTGTGTGTGTGGGGGGGGGGTTCAGCTCTGGCTCCTCCCTTCCTGTTCTACTTACCGCAGTGCTTAGACATATTTCTGTTGGCTGTTCTGATTGGTGCCGAGCACTGTTAAGTTTTGCGTCGTGTGTGTGCTGTAAACTCTAAATCAGAGCCTCAGGAGGGGCCGAGAACACGTGATTGGGGTTTGCGGTAGAATGTGGTCAACTCTTTCACAGGTTGGCGTAAAATGCATCACCTATGACGTGTGTGTGTGTGTTAGAGAGAGAGAGACCCTATGGAAGAGGGTGTCATGTTTTCTGAGATAGCTGTATGTCCCTTTAATTTAAAATGAATCAACTATTAATTTGTCACTGACAGTATTAGCCTGATTAGTTTTAAAAAACAAAAACGAACACTGGCCTATCGGTGTGACACGAAGGAGATGAGAATCTTTTCGAAGTAAGCCTGCCTCACTTTGCTTCATGGAGCTAACCCACCTAGGAATTTCGGTTTTAGGGTCCCATTGTGGTCAAAACTGAGGCTGAACAACTAATTGTTTTTACACTGAAAATCTTGATTTGCAATTTGCCAGACTGCGAGATCTGGTTCTAATTATGGCCTTCATTGAACACAACATTGTCTTAATGGACAGGTTCAGATCTTTTTCAAAAGCTTAAAAACAATACCCACATGGCAATATGTGGATAAAAGAGTTATTGTTTGCAATCCTAATCTGTGTATTGTAAGTGATGGGAGACAAAATCCCATGTCCTGGAGACACATTTGAACGTTTGGCTGAAGCTGTTGTGAGGCATCAGCAGCCCGAGTCAAAAGTTATGGCCTTTAGGTATGAAATTCCCTGTTTGTGTTATTGTCTCTCTGCTGCAGCTCGGCAAGGAAACACTGCCTATGGACAGGGACCGATCAATTAGAGCGACCAGTAACTCTGTCAGTGTACATATGGGCACGTTAAATATAGTAATGCGACAGATTAAGACACATTTGAACCTTTCCCTCGACCAGACTTATGAGGCAAAACTCAATCCGAACAATGCGTGAACCGCCTGTAGACACGTTTCGACGAATCAGAAGCTCATCTGTTGTTTACATACCACAGACGTGTCGAGAGCCTTGTGAGGCCACATCACAACCCTGCCACACTTGATTGGCAGCTGCAGTGTCGGTCATAGAAACAGCAATTCAACCTTAAGTCTAAATGTTGTTTTGCCATTTTTCTACAAAGCAAAATTGTGGGAGCAATTAGAGCTGAAAGATGTATCGACTACAATAAAGACATTTTGTTGGGATACTCCATATAAGCATGGACTTCAATTATTAAATGTGTGTTTCCCTGGTTGTTACTGCTGCGTTATAGTTGAATGACACAAATATCAGAGCTTGTTTTGACAGATCTACACTAGATGATTGCAATGAACAGTGAAGGGCTTTTTGTTTTTTTGACATTACTTATGATTTTCGAATTGGAAACCTTCTGTTGTGTTACTGTCCTCCAGGAGCTGCAGATTACCGGTTCAATCAAGTGCGGAATAGAACTTCCTCAATTCCACCGTATCTTTCACTAATGCATGTTACACTCATTTCAATAGCTTCTGTAGCTTTTCCTCCTGAGAGGAGGCGCCGGGGTTTGTGGGCAGATTTGATTGGCAGGTTAATTAGCAAGTCCTGACCTGACCGCCACTAGAAAAATATCCGCGTTGTATTCATCCCGTAGATTTGCTCTTAAATTTTTCAAGAATCCCCCACAGTGTGTTTTGCTCTGCTGTTCTCTGCAGCTGTGTAGAAAATGCTTTACATGCCATTCTCTGAGTTCCCCCCCCCCCCGCACACACACACACACAAAAAGATGATTAGGCCAGTGTTGAATTCATATCACAACATAAGCATCCTAATACAAGCAGTTGGAATAATAGAATGCAAATGAACTGCAAAAGGCTGATTCATAAACCTTCCCTTAACCCATCGAAACCCTGCAGCATATTTTAGCTTGCGCCATACGCATTAACACGTCATATTCCTTCCTCTCGTTTAACCCTTTAACTCACTCAAGAAAACTTGGTGTTGCTGTGCATTCTTGTTCATTATATAATATTCTCTCCGCAGGATAAAGTGCGCACAGAATGCTACCGCGACTTCATGTACCGCAACCCTGACGTGTTCAGGGACAAGGTGAGCCAGCTGAGCAAATGCAAACAGATACGGTATACACACGTTAATACACACATGTGCAGGGTGGCTGGGTTAATGTACAGCTAAGCCTCTTAACAGAAATAGGCGCGTGCATTTTGCAGGAAAGACATGTGACTTTATTAGCGCCTCGAATGTCGACTGCAGAGTGCTGATAAGAGACACATGCAATCCACCACCAAACCCATAACGACCTCCACCCACCCAACCCCCACCCCTCTCTCTTCCATTGCCTTTAGTTGCAGGAAGCAGTGGCCTGTATCATGACCATCCATTATATGGGCGGCTGCTGGTTAGTGCCTGGATGAGGCTGTAGAGGAGGAAGGCAGGCTGTGTTGATGGGAACGTACATTATCCCTGTCAGAGAGGAAAGTGTCACCTTCTACAGGAAGTGGTGGATAGAGAACAAACCAGGATATTCTTGTTTCAGTGCTGTTAAGATCGAGGAGGGGGGGGGCGGTACCGAAAGATGGAGAAAGGAGCGAAGAGTTGTGTTGAGTCAGCAGTGTGTTGCCGACCCTCTGTGAACCCATAAAGGCAGCGGGATGCTTACAAGTCGCCCTAAATAGAGACACATTTAAACACAGTGTTACATATAGATGGGTGTAGAGTCTTTGCATCTGTGCTTCGGTCATTTAACACCAGTCGGGGGCAAAGATGAACAAATTTACTGTGACCCGTGGGAACCTGAAGTAGCGGTGATTTAAAAACTCAAGTCAACAACAACAATGGGCTGAAAAGGAAAAGGATACGTGGGGAGCCTGAGGATTTAGTTCATCAGTTTGATCAGTAAAGGTGCTGAGGACAAGCTCAACATGCCTAACATCCAGAGCATTGATTTGGATGACTTGACCTGTGGACCTTGACCACTTGACGTGGCAGCCAAAGCAGCTAGAAGTCACTTGGTAGTTCCCGGTGTTCATACAATCCTGCAAAAAAAACCCAAAACGTGCCAGACCAGCTTCCGAGACACTTGATTGTACATGTTTTTTTTTATCGTTTATCTTCTTGTTTTGATTTTGTTTGATTGTTTGTGTGTGTAATGCCATTTACCAGCTGACGTTAGAGTCCCCCATTACATAAGAAGACTTTCCAAACAGCGCATGAATGCAGCGCACTGTTAAAAACTAATATTTAAAGATCCAAAAGTAAACGCAAGAACAATGCAGTTTATCTGTAGCTCATCAGATCTGATGAAGGCCCATGGCTCAAAAGTCATGCTTTGATAAATGTATGAAGCATATACAGTGTACTGTATAACATATGTCTTTCTGTTCTGCAGAGCCAGTGTTGCGGCTCCTCCCTAAAAATATAAAAACATCTAAGTTGTGGAATACCCACAACCAGATCACCACTAAAATCTTACTAATTTATCCTTTGGTCAAAAGCTATTTTTAACTTAACGTAATACCTCATGACAGTCTTGTTTTTGCTGACCTTCAGTGGTTTAACTTCTCACCTTACCGCAGTGATGCACAGGTTTACTCGAGGACCCCCGAACTGACCATCTACAGTGGCCGATGGGGTGTCCGCAGTGCCACGAACACGATAATATTTATTAAGAAGTTAAATGTAAACAGGGTTACATGCTCCTACTTATGTGGGCACATTTTTGTGCCTGAACGTTCCATATTTGTGAGCCCTGGGCTAGTTCCTGCCTCACCCCCGACCCCCTTCCCGCTCTCATCCTGCAGGTGGTGCTCGATGTGGGCTGTGGGACTGGCATCCTGTCCATGTTCGCTGCCAGATCTGGGGCCAAAAAAGTCATAGGAGTCGACCAGTCAGAAATCATTTATCAGGCCATGGACATAGTCAGGTGAGACACACACAATACAGTGAAATCCCTTCTCCTTTTTTAAAACCTGTTCCTCAGATATGTATATAAATCTGTCTGTTTGCCTCCACCCAAATACACTGGAGGTTCATGGAATGTCATTTATGGTGCTCACAGCAATGCAAATTCTAAGTCTTTCGGTCAGCAGTTAACTTGCTAGTAGACCAGCTCACTAGGTTGTCTACCCCTGTCAGTCATGTGACCCTCGCCTTGCACATTGTCATAGCGGTCCTTTTGAGAGCTGAGAGAGTAGACGGGTCTTCTGTCCTTTGTGTGCAGCAGAGGATTGTGGGAGGAGAGGTCTGCGTGACCTCCAGCCACCTTTTTTTTATTTGTTGCAGCTGGTTGACTTCAATAGAGCTGCTGTCAGTCGTGTGACCATAATGCACATAATTTACACCTGCGGTTCCACTCATTCACCCCACTTCTCCCCTGCAGTAGCTTCAGTCCGAGAACTGCGCACACACACACACAAACATGTAGATGGCCCCCTGTTGGTACGTTTTTAATACAGTCCTCAGTCCAATTTCAGGTGCTGTGTGTTTCGAGTTTTTCCAGCAGCTGCTTCTCCGCAGTGGAGTCATTTACCTCCACCAGAGCCTCTGCTGTCCCTACGTCTACCTGCAACCACATCCCCCAACACACCCCTGCCTCTAAAACGCATTTTTGAGTTAGGGGCCATTATGACTGCTATTATTACCGTTATGTAAGAGAGTGTCGTATAAGCAAAACAACGGGGTTTGCTGAAGGAAAAGGACGTTTTAATTTTACAGCCCACTGACTCGCTGTTGGAGTGTGTGTGTTGGCATGCAAGCTGCGTCGCAGCTAAAGAAAGAAGTGTTAACCCCCCACGCCCGCTACACACTCACACGTGTACACACACATGCATACAGAAACACACTCAGACTCCACCCTTGGGGCCCTTTTTTAAATCTACAGTTTGCTTGGGTTGTGATTTTAAAGCTCTTATTTCTGCGTGCGTGCGCGGCTCGCCCCTGTGTGTCCGTCACTTCCTCGTGATGTTAATATCAGGATTGTAATTAAAGTGGCTCCTGTTGGTTAGGCAGGAGCATCCATCTCCTGTCTCCACTCCGTCGCGAACTTTAAATGAAAAGCTCGATGTGCCTTCCTTCCTTCACAGTCACTTCCTTAATGGATGGTGTCTAAATACGTTTTTTTTTTTTTTTTTTTTTAAATGGCTGGAATTGATGGATTATTCAATAGAATGCGTTGAATTGTGACAACAAAGTGGGGGGAAAAAACTAGACAATATATGAGTGAAATTAAACTTTGAATGGTGATATGAACTAAAGATGGACAAATGATCAGTTTGTGGATGTTTATCAGCCAATATTTGACTTTGGTAGAATGCCGATCAGCGTTTTATCAGCCAGTAACACACAATATGAATGCATGTAAATCAGGACAAAATGTCAAATGTTTGTGTCTGTCATTATCCCATTAAAAATATGAAAATCTTTATGTAAAATGTTTTTCATGTAGTAATTAGTTTAGTATCACTATAGTCATTTATGTAACAGTTCCTTTTTCTTTGTCATTTAAAAAAAACAATTTCTTAGAAGCCAGTTTCATTTTTAAATCTATTATTTCTTTTTCATTATACATAATATATGTACGCTAAAATATATTAAATAAAATCTATGTTTATCTATCTATAGATATACATATATAGATGATTAGGGCTGTCAAAAGTAACACGTTAACTTGATTTGTATGTGATTAATTATTACTGTCTTTAAGATGCTGTAGCACGCTCAGTTTTAAAGCTAGAGTAAAGATACTGGTATCATATGAAACTAGACGACCTAAGGCTGCCTTGCATATCTTGTGTCCATCTTTTGCTGTCCTGTTGAGAAGGGAGCTCCAGAACGCTCCAAAGTTAGGCTAAATGTTAGCCAGGGAAAAGGGGTCCTTTTGAACTCTGTCTTCCATGTGTCGATCAGAATGTATCCTTTTTTTCCTAATTGAACGGAGTATTTTGGACCTTGTTGAAATTCAACTGGCACTTTTAACACATTGGCCAGGGTTTTTTGTTATTATTTCTGTTAGTGCATATAAGAAATCTGCCTTTCAAGCTGGCAGTCAATGGCCTTGATGGTTTTATTGAAAATCTGTAGTTCACAGGTGAGAATCTGTGTTCAAAGTTAAAAAGATACTATTTAAAAATTATTAGATTTGAATTTAAATATACTGTTGCGGTGTTGATGCTACATTCATTCTGTGATTTTACATTTTAATATCCATTATTACAAGCTCCAATATTAAGAAGAAAAAAGCGATTAATCACAGCAAATTATGGTGGCAGAGCGGGTCGTCCACCAATCGGAAGGTCGGCGGTTCGATCCCGGCTTCCCCCAGCCACATGTCGAAGTGTCCTTCAGCAAGATACTGAACCGCAATTGCTCCCGAAGCTGGGCCTTCGGTGTGCGAGTGTGTGAATGATTAGTTTACTTTGTACTAGTGGGCAGTTAGCTGCCATCAGTGTGTGAATGGGGTGAATTATTACGTAGCGTAAAAGCGGTTTGAGTAGTCAGAAGACTGGAAAGGCGCTATACAAGTAAGGTCCATTTGCTATTTAATTTTTTTTAATCGATTGCCGTGCTATATAAATATCCTAAGAGATATAGATAGATATGTGTGTGTGTGTATAGATACAGTACCAGTGTGGACACACGTTCTCATTTACTTGAATGATAAAGTGCGTCCAAACTTTATATCGTATATCGATGCAAATAATTTGCGTTGAAGCTTTTATTTATTCCATATTATTACAAACAGCGCAATGTGTTTGATTATGATTATTATTGTATTTGAAGGCTAGTAAAGAATGTAGGCCAAGTTAATTATGGCTAAATGTAATGGCTAGGTAATAACGTAAATCAATGCGGTGGCTAGTTACGATGTCCCTCCGAAAATAATCATCTTCTTATTAGTACTGTTCCTATCCACTCGTATTTGCCTCCTACAAATGCCACAAAGAAGACAGTAAAGGCTTACGTTATGCCTGAGCCGCAGATAGGTTACTACTTCTGAAAGCGAAGTACATATACCTTTTTTATTTTTTTTAAAGCCGAAGGTTTGTTTTTGCACATATACATACATTTATACACACACAACATATTTTACCAGATAAATTGGTTATCGGAAGTCTAAACAATATTAAGTAAGTAGGTAAATAACACAAATCTCTAAATTATGAGAATTGGTCTCCTATGATGAAATGTACAACCGCTTTCATTCTCTCTCTTGCACACGCACACACACACCTACAAAGCCGCACAGATACTGACTCTCTCCCCAGAGTCTTGACATTGTCCTCTAAATTACCCCAATAATGAGATTACAGTGTTTCCCTCTTGTGAAAGGTGGTGGGGGCTGGGGTTGTGGGTGAGGGGTGTGTTGGATCCTGGGAGGAGGTGATAGCGGCGGTAGCAGAGCAGCAGAGAGGGGAGAGACAGTTCAAGATAAGGATCGCTGCCACAGAAATGCACTCTGGGCCGCTGTGAGTAATTGTTCTGTCCTCGGTAACATTAGCTGTCATGATAATGGAATATTCACAGAGATTGATACCCAGACTGGGCGGTCCTACCTGAGCCTGACACCTCTGCAGCGCCCCCCCCCCCCCCCACCCCCCCCCCCCCCCCCCCCCACCCCCCCACCAAAGCCCCCCCACCAAAACCCCGCTCCCC
>CM022485.1:5173644-5230058 GCA_011952105.1 Coreoperca whiteheadi
ACACACCCTACATGGCTCAGGAAAGACCGGAAATATACTGTACTTGAAAACGAATACGGTGATTTACAGATCTTGACAAGTTTGAAAATGAGCCCAAAAATGTGTGTGGAGATTGATTGTTGCACAGTTTGGATATAGATCTAGATGCATACTTCATCCATTTTTATAAAGTTTGTTGGTAGTGACTTAATGCACGGTAATGCTTCAGTGACTTAAAGCAAAGTCAGTGAGGCTTAAAGCTGCACTCATCACTTTTTATATTAACAAGGGGTTAAATTACGACTTCATTACGAGTAATGTGAAAGGGGTCGCTCTCGTGATGAACCTACAGAGAATCATCACCTGACTCTGCAGCTCTTCTCAGTTCTGCGGAGCGTTTTCAGCATCTTTCGGCTCATTGTTTTGGTTTTACAGCCCGCAGCTTTTCTGTTTTGGTTCACTCTCACCGCTCCCGGTCAGTATGCAGACCCTGATAACACCAATGTACGCTACCTACCCGCCACCAATCAGCAGACAGACAAAGTTGATGACCAGCTGATGAACGTAGTAGAGTATGTAGCAGCTAAACAATCATATATTTCCCTCAGGAGTTGGCAGAGACCAGACCAGAGCTAAAAGGAGAGTGAATATTGGACTTAAAATCGATGAGTGACCTTAAGCACGACAAGAAGTGCTAATTTTGCGCTCTCTGTTGTATGTCCAAGTAAGCAACTGTTTGCTAACAAGTTCACCGAATCGACTGTTGTGTTCACAGGATGTTCCTCTGCCACCAAGTGGGCAGCAAAATTCCAAAGGCCACTCTTGAACCAGTCATTTGATGGATGCTAGGTGATGCGAGATTGATAGGAGTCGTGTTTCTAAGTCCTCTGAATCATGCACGTTTCCCACAGGTCCAACCAGCTGGAGGACAAGATCGCTCTGATTAAAGGCCGCATAGAAGACATCCACCTCCCTGTGGAGAAGGTGGACGTCATCATCTCAGAATGGATGGTCAGTACATATTTACACACGTATACGAACCGTAGCAGTTTCCTTGTGGGAACACAGGAGTGTCGACCATTTCGAAGCCTTCTTCTCCTAAAGCCTCATCAGTAAATGGAAGAAGTAATGCAGGTTAATTTCCAGCCCAAGCAAGTGGTTGTGTATATATTAAGTCATATTGATCGCAGAGGATGTGAATCATTAAATTTGAGCTGAGATGGTTTTAGGAGTGCGTCCCTCTACCAAAATGCACGTGTGTGATTTCCATGAATTCAAACTAAAGAAAGAAAACGTGGAGGTAACATACGGTCACTTCGTAGAATTCAGTTTGGGAAAAGGAACACAAAATCCGTTAAGTCAGATGATGTCATCCACTAGCAATGCTCTGTTTTATTTTTGTCTAAGTCGAATGAATGTATTGGATCTTCCATAGGTGCACATGAGGGTTCAACCTGCTCCATATATATGTTTGGCTTTTCAGACCTCGTATGGTCCCTTGATCAAACGCATTTCTGGCATTACTGGTGTTATTGGGAACAACTAGTTTTGCCTTGATCTCGAAATATACAATATTTACAGATGCATCTAATTTGTTGGGCTAATCTTGAGGCCAATAAGTTTGCTTACATGTGTGGTGTGAAAATATCGTGGACTCTTAACTTCCATCCAACAGTCTCTTTTTAAACGCATGCATATACGCGAAATGTCAACTTAATCTCAGATTGGTCCTTCACCAGCCAACGAATCCAAGGTGCCAGCAGCAGGCTTAAGCGGGGCTAAAGTTGACCATGAGCTCCTCTGAATACCTAACCAAGAAGAGCAGTCTTCCTTCCCCTTGATGCCCATTTATCAGGGAGATTCTCTGTGGCGATACAGGTGGGACGGCCAAAGTTGAACGCACCGCTGAAGTCATCCCTAATTCATGAGCATCCCGTATCTGTCCCCTCCTCCACCTCCCCCATCCATCGTGAAACCCCAGGGTCACAAGCAAGGGTCGCCAGCCAGAGCCTTCCCATCCTCTCACCAGGGAAATTGAAATTCGGTGGTTGACGTGCTGGTGGAACGGTGAAGGATAGGGGGCGTAATCTCTGATGACACCAGCTCACAGAGCGCTAATAAATCTCATCATGGCAGCGATGGCAGACATTTCTCAGAGTGGCCAGAACTTCAAAAGCTGCCCTCCGATCTGCCTGTATAAAATGGAAAAATGACAGTTGTCTCACGAGGAGACTTTATGGCCAGTGTAAATGGCCTAGATTGTACTCCACTTTAATGGCCTTGTCTTGTAGCCAGGTCGTTTCTTATTATCTCAGAGAGATTCTGGAGGTTGTCATCACTCTAGTATCAAACGTTTTACTTCTATTTTTTTGCTTTTCTTGCCTTTCTTCTCAGACTATCATCAGTCACATATTTGATCTTCTTTGTGATTTTTCCGAATCACTAAATTAAAGTAATAAATCCTCTATAAAAAGTTAATTTTCTCTAAATACAGTTAGTGACGGAAGGGGAATTCCCATGTAAGGAAGAAGGATTGATCCCTCGTTACCCACTGACTCTAAAATAACCTTTTTATTAAAAATTCAAATGTGTTCAACCAAAATATAATCTAAATTCTGTTGTCGGTGCCCAGAGAACAATTATGTTTCCCTCTTGTCCAAACACTCACCAAATCGAATTGAATTTTCAAATGTAATCATTCTACCCAGAAAACCATTCATGAAATTGCTTAAAAAGTGAAAAGCATAATTTGACACACCAAACATTTCAGCAATAGCCATGTATAATGTATTTACTTTCTGTAATTGCCTTGCTCAAGGAGTGTGTGCTGCCCCCAAATTTTTAGAACCTTTAGTATTAAACTGCACTTGCCATTGCCACGGTAACAACAGGTGTCTCCAAATCAACCAGAACTGAAATTTCAGGGATTATAACTTTAATGTCACTTTGATTATTCTTGTCCCACTTGGTTTGTGCGATTCTCATTGCACAAAAATGGAGCGGTGAGTTCCACCCACGGCTGAACCCCGACGGCTTCTAGAAACCCCACATGCCGTCAGAAGCAGACCGGTTCCGGCGCTGAACTTTTCCTCCATGCTCACCGCGTACCAAGCGGAGCTGTGTGAGAACATGACCACCAAGCCTGACCCTGTCGTGTGGCACCTAGGACATTTTTGGCTGGCTAGATCATGGCGTTCGTCTGGCTACATATTTGGACAACTGGCTCCTTCTGGCACGCTCGGCGCAGGAAGCCGCGTCGCAAACAAATATTGTCATTAAACACCTGGTCAACCTGGGTTTTGTAGTAAACCCTGAAAAGAGGGTGCTGTCTCCGGTACGGAGCATAATCTTCCTGGGATTATCCCTGGACTCGACGTCCTTCACAGCCCGTGTATCAGTAGAAAGGATGAAAGCATTCAGAGCTTGTGTCACAGATTTCCATCTGCGCAACTCTAGCCCTTTCAGATTATGTCTTCGTTTATTGGGACTGATGGCATCGGCCGTCCTGGTCGTCCGACTCGGGCGTTTCTACGTGAGGGACTGTCAACGCTGCGTGGCCTCCTTTCGCACTGGCCCCCACGCATCATGGTGTATGAAGAGTGACGGTCACTGTGGAATAAGTAATGCCGCTGGTGGCCTCCGGCCTTCTTGGTGCAGTGGTGCCCGTGGACCCCATCTTGTTCCGGAATATACAAGCGCTGGTCTGTGAGGGGTCTCTAGGGCAGCGATCTCCAGCGGTCCCACATAAATTACCTGGAGCTCTTACCGTTGTTTCTCACCCTAAAACCCTTTCTTCCGTTTCTCAGTGGACATCATGTTGTGGTGAGAACGGACATGCCCAAACATCGTGTTTCAACTATAAATATGGCAAATTATGGAAGGAAAACAACATCAACGTGCTGTATCTTTGTGACTTTGATCAGGGTTTAATACCTTGGCCTGATGTGGTTTAAATGCATGCCTCTGGTGTCATCTGACCCTGTTCAAAACGCGTGCGCGCACACACAGAGACTGGCCGAATTAGGTCAACGCAATGGCTTGGATGCACTAGAGGGAATTCAGTAACTAAGAATAGATTAGCATCCAGCATTTCTTCAGTGCAGAGAAGCGACATGCCTTCCTCTTGTTTGTAGGAATATAGGATTGATGAAATAAAAAGAAAAAGGACCAGAACTCAAAACGGAGTACCTTTGACACCGCTAAGTAGAAAGTATAGTATAATAGTCTGGTGAATCTGTTGTCACTGAACAGTGTAATTAATCTGAAATTTGTAGATATAATAGGCTTAAAAATCCATGCTCTGTGGATCAAGAGAGAGCCTTGGGCTTGCTGTGGTAAAGAAAAGCACGACTCCTTTTAAAAAAACACAAAGAAGCAAAACAAGAACATTCATTTATCATCACGTGTGTTGTGGTTGAGAATGTTATTCTCTGGCCAAGAAAGAAGTCTATATTAAGTTTATGGCATTCCGTGAAAAATGCTTGGGACTTTTTAAAAGGTATTAATTCCAGAAAGTAAGAAAATGTTATTTATATAGCACCTATCACAGATAAAATTACAGAGTGCACCTGCATGCAGTACATCATTTTAATAAATCGAAAATACCTAAAGAACCAAATGACAGCTTGTTGCTACAACTTCATAGTGTTTACATTAGGGATGTACACAATTAACTGACCAACATTGCTCCATAGCGCTACTAGTGGTCAAAAACTCTATAGGATGCCTTCTTAGTATTGTTCCATTCTGTAATGGAAAAAGGTAACGACTTAAATTGTCCACCATCAGTGATTTATTTGTACATAAAATGTCAAAAGAAATAGTATCATAACCAACAGATGTCAGAGTATTACCTCAACTATCCATAGACCGTACCGGCAAATTGTAGCTTTATAGAAATAACCTTGCAAGTTTTTATAATGAAGTAATATGTTTTACTTACCTGACAATTAAGGCTGTTTATGGAAGTGAAACAAAGGATTTTATCACTGAAGTCCAGCTGTCAAGAGTGGTTGGACCCAGCAGACAAACAGTGGTTACAGGGCTAATAGACACATGGGTGATGAATGTGGTGTATCTTTGGTGGTGGAGAAGGAGGAGAAGGGGGCAAATGAGAGTCTGTCTGCTGTGGCAGTGTTTGAGAGACTGCCTGTAGCAGTGCCACTGTCATTTCATAACTCACAACATTGATCGGTCCTCTTTCTCAGCACACGGAAAAATAAACAGTCCAGAGCAGATAAGAGACTGGGGGGCTGATGGGGAGGAGGCGAGCTGAATTCCCCAAAGGCTAAATGAAGATTGTCACTCCGAGATCAATCACAGGTGATGGGCCTGCTAGCTTCATAGTGTTTAATGACACGCACGTACAAATCCGGACACGAGAGGAGACTGTCAGGGGAGAATTTTCTCTAACAAACTTTTCTTACATAATACTAGAATACAGCCATTTTCTCCATTTATGCCGTCCGTCAATCCTACAAGTCGTACCAGCTTGTTGTCTCTTCGTAGTTGCCATTTCAGAAGTCCTGTTCGTTCCTGCTCGCTGTAGACTTTTCTGAGAAAGTAGCGACATGGGAGTCAAAACTATCGGACTGTAGAAAATACTACGGGTGGCCCCTGTTAGTCCCTCTGCCAAACAACTGAAGAAACAAACCTGTATCATTTATCGTCTTCTTGAGGTATGTGGTAACTCACCTTGGAGAAACTCTCCCAGAATGTCAAACCGGTCCTCAGCAACACTGGGTTTTCTGTCTGGTTAATTAAAAGGTGAAAGGAACCCTGAACATGAAAAGTGTCAAAGAGCGCTGTTCCACTTCTCTTCTGTGGAGGATTTCTTTGTGCCCACACCTCGGATATTTTACCTTGAGGTGAACATAGTTTGACTTCAAAACAAGTAGCACTGACTCACAAACACACACAGTCTGAATCACTGTGCGCAGTAGAGGTGTGAAGTCAAATTAATGGCAGCCCTTCCTCTTTAGCCTCATTATCAGTGCTGGGAGCCTCACCTGTCCAAAAAGAGGGCGGTAGTCATCAGTCATCCTGTCCTTCAGTCTGACTGACTGTCACTCACTCACACACACACACACACACACACAGATAGAGACTCAGATACAATAAAGTAGATGCACGCATCCACACTCACACACAGTGACAGCGCCACAGGTGTGTCCATGTTCTAATGAGGATTTATTGGCTGTACGTACTTCCCCAAGACCTTCAGGAAGTGGTTTTCAGCCAGCTGCCTGTGTAACAAAACGTCAGATGCATCTAACGCATTCCATTTGTTGTTATATGGTAGGTTTTTGGTGCTATGGTGTAGACCAGGTAATTTGGTATGTACAGTATCAGACTCTCACCCAAACGGTTTTTTTTTTGTTTTTTTTTTAAAGAAGCAGATGAATTTAAACAGATTTTACCCGCCCTCCACACCCACCTAAAAGTTATTGTTTCCTGCTGCATAAACATACTGACCCCTGCTGATGTCCTTATGCAACGAGCACAGCTCAGAACCTCTTCCAGTAAGGTGAAACAGGGCAGCCATGTTGTAAAATTAAGAAGAAAATGCATATGAGCTGCTGGTTAAACTTTTAAAGTCAATGAAAACACGAGAAATGGTTGAAGCACAGAGTGCTTGGTTTGCACCTGGTATTCCTAAAATTCAAATTTTCCCGGTAACGTATCATCATTTTCAGTAAGGGCTTTTCGTTTAAAAAATACTTGGATTTTATTTTATTTTTTAATGTTGCAGGTTTTGTTAAAGTGATTTTTACCCACATTTTATACTTTCACACATCAAAATATATTTCCTCCTTCTGGAGAGCAATTTCTAAAGTTTTTCTATTCGTTCATCAGTCATCCATCTCTCAGATCACATAGGCTTTTCATAAATTTGTCCACAGTAAGTCATAGAGACCCGTCAGCGTTTCATGTTAGTACACCACCCCTCTCTTTTTATGGGGCTCTTATTCCCCCCCCCTGTGCTTAGTGAAGCATAGGCATATGGCCATATAGGCAGCCATTTACTATGAGCAGGGTGGCATATAAAGACCCGCAATGCAATTCAATGCAATAATATATATTGTATGTATCTAAAATGCCATGTTGCATTTTTCTCCTCTGGACAAAACATCAGAAGGAAAAGGGTAACTGCTCTGGGGTTTGAATAACGCTGCCACATGCAGAACATGAACCTGACGACCTGCTCTATCCCTCAAACAGACATCCTCATAAAACCCAAACCCATAACCGAGCATCGCTCAGTTGATATTGTTTTTGTGGAGAAAAATGGCCTCCTTGTTCCCTCAAAATGATGAATTTAATAACGACCTGTTGTTGGACAAGTACACCGCCGAATACAAGTATATTAGGAGTTTTATAGTGTGTGTATGAATTCACCGCTATAACTTTTATATCAGAAAGACAAAGTCACACAAAGGCAAACATGGTTTTATTATCATGCTGCTGACTTTGACCTTTTTTTTTAAAACCAAATGAGTTGTAATGTAAAGGTGCCTTTCCCAAAATCCTAGCGCGTACAATGCTTGGTAGTTTACAGCTAATGTCTGTGCAGTCTGTAACTTGGCAGTTTTGTACGACTAAAGACGGAATGCAAAACAGTCCAGAGGTCAAATTCCTGGAAATAACGTGTGGTAAAAATGCACTTCGCACACGCTTTTCCACCCTGAGAAGAGAAAATTCTGGGGGTGGGGGGCGGGCATTTGGGAGCATGAAATTGGGGGAAAAAAGATAATGGATACATGCACATCCTTTAAACCACATTGAATCTTACACTACATAATAACTGCTTCTAATAACCTTGTAGCTATACTGCAGATTACGTTGCCGTTACACTATCTTACCGTCATTTGCATGCCTTTAAATGGAAATTAGGCTGATATTGCAACCTGCACAATGTAGACTTAACAAGCGTTGACACACCAAAATCTATTACACGGATGTGTGTGTGTGTGTGATATGTTTATGCTAATGTGGTGTCACCTGACCACAGACTAGTATCGAAGAGGCTTGTTGACGGAAGAGGAGCTGTCTTCAGTATTCGGTGAAGCATGGAAGTATTCCCGCACACACCCGTGAAACACACATTCATGCACGCACACCATCTCCTTTATTTTGCCTTGGCCCCTCGTGGGACTGGAAGTGATGATGATCTGCAGTAATTGAGGGTGGCGTATTTTGAATGCAAAAGGAGAGGCGGAGGGAGAGAGCAGGTACTGGAGGGCGGAGGAAAGTGTAAACTGCTGATGCAGATTTTGTACCAGAACGCCTCCTGGTACCTATAACTGACAGTCACTCAGTCTCCAAAAGGTTGAGGGACATGGAAATCTGTAAAATTGTAGCACACTATGCCTTTTCTTTTTCCCCACTCTGCCTCCAGCAACTAAAGACGGGAAAACATTGCAGGTGTAATTAGAAAAGTCTGTAGAGTTTATAAAGAATACTCAAGCTTAATAGCATCTGGATTTATATTTATTTAATAATGCACATTAATTAACATGAGCACTTGAGGTCCATCATGTAAAGGTGCCAGATTTAGCCGTACAGGCTAATTTTCATCTGCAGCCCCTGGCAGGTTGATGGCATATAAAAAAACCGTAACGTTAAGGGCAGTGACAACTCAATGAAAAAGCTCAAATTCTTGACATAAGTAACACAGCTGTTAAAGTGTATTTGCCGTTTTCCTTTTGTGTATGTGTAACGGTGCATATGTAGATGTTTACGTGAGTGTGTGTGTGTGTGAATGCCCACTCAGGGGAATGTGTTTTATATGCTAATTCTGTTAATGTGTATAAGCTGCTCCAGCCCATTCTCATTAGGTTTTCATTAGTCTCTTTTATGGAAATGCACAGTGACTGTACTGCAGAGCATTGCCTGCACCAGCCCGGCTGCCCTAACAGTACACAGAGCTGTTTCCTCAAACTAACACCTCGGCCCGTCTGTGTCACCGAGCCCTTAGACAGACAGACAGATCGATTGATGGAAATGGTATCAAAAATGTTAGTAAATCAGTCTGGTGTTCAGGGACGTTGTTAGGAACATTTTGGGGAAGCTTCAGCCCCCCTAAAGTAGGCCTAAGCCCCCCCTAACAGATAATAAGAACAACCATAACAATGCGATTTATCAATAACTGTATCCTCATTCATATTCAGATGCAACAAATGATTGATTTATATCCAGCTACAAAAATAGCTGAAAAGTCGGAAGATGGACAGAAGTGGAAAGAGTTGTTGTGCTATCATGAGATGATGCACCGCACCGTCTCGTTGCATTGGTGTGAACTGTGGCAGCTTTCAGAGCGTTGCAGATGCTGCAGTTGTGGTTGCTGCTGCAAGTAAGGATTCATCCCGTCTGGTCGTTACACCAGTTTGGTCTGAACTCGCTATGCACCCTCCCGCCCACACACACCGATGCGCACGCTAAAATTCTGGTTCTTGGGTTAAACTGTAATGCAAGCCAAACTACACTCTGATTGAACCAATCCACAGCGCAGTTACAGTATTCAGTGTAATTAATTAGCATTCTGTGGACAATGTATGTGTTATATAGAGAGGAATTAGATATAGTATGCTATTCCTTTATCATACATTAACATGAGCAGACAGATAGCATTTAAGTCATTGCTTATAGTAACTCATCAGGAGCAAAGTCTGCCTAAGAAAAGTCCCCCATGCAGCTTTGATGTGTCTAAAAGCTAACATTACAGTGACTTTTCTTTAACAGAGTAGAAATGGAAGAGGAGGATAGGTCTGTCACGTTTTACTTGTTAACATCTTGGTTTCTTGACTGGTTGTTGACGTAAGTATAGCTCTAGATGTGGGTGCAAAGATTTTGCAAACGCAAGTTACAAATACCCTGGGGCCTAAGCCCCCCCCCCCCCGTCTTCCAATCCTACTGACGTCCCTGCTGGTGTTGATATTTAATTGGCTTTTTCTTAACACAAATGAATAAAGATAAAGTGAAGTGAGATAAAGGACAAAGTTTAGCAAGCTCAACCAACACGTCAATAATCCTTAACCCTTAAAGGAAAATGCCACTTATTTCCTTTTTTTACTGAAAGCTTCAAATATCAATTTCATCTCTATGCTTTCAATACAGAGGAGCTCGCGACCTGTTTAGCCTAACCTAAAAAATAAACTGGAAGCAGGAGGAAAACAGCTATAGGAAACAGCTAGCGTATCTTGCCTTCCAATAAATCCAAAGGTGTTGTATTTGTGTATTTGAACACATATGAAATACTGTGGTTTAATGAGTAGTTAGTTTGTACATTGGAGCCATACCAACCAACAACCGTTGGGTCCAGTGACTGCAGACAGCATCTCAGAAGTTCTGCACTTGTGGTGATGTGTACTCTCAGATTATTCTTTGTTATGCTTCCTCTACATAGTTGTTTCTGTGTGCTTGGTAATTGCGGATGTATAAAATTTTGGGGGGGGGGGGCTTACATGCCACTGGGAGGACCTGTAAGGCAGCAGGAGGGGCAGTAATTCTGGACCATTGTTGACGATAAAAGTAATGTGTGACTGGTTTCAGGCATCTCTCTCTCTCTCTCTCACTCTCACTCTCACTCACTCACTCACTCACTCACTCACTCACTCATATATTTATATATATATATCCTTTTTCCTTCAAGTGAAGCAGCGTCCCGTGAAATTGGGATCTAAATTACGAGGCCGGTGTACTCCGTGTCAGGGTTTTAAAAACGTCCCGCTCCGTCGCTAAGGACATCGGCTGGACCACAACAGTCAGCTGCAGACGATCCACCGACCTGACTTTGTTCCGAGACCGGTCCAGTGGCGATAAACAGAGAGACTGTTTCCCTTTTTTTGCCTTGCGGGAGGATTAGTCGGCTATATCAGCTTCATCGCTGTCATCATTATCAGCTCAGGCCCATGACAGAGATGGTGACGATTTTGGAGTTAGGGTTATAAATCAGCGCTGTATCCTCTGTTTGTCTGCCGCTTGCTCTCCTCTCCTCTCTCCAATAAAAGGTTGTCTTTATTTGAATAATAAGGCTCTTATCTCAGCGAATTACTATTCCGCTGGCTACTGCATTTTCTCTATATCACTCTGTCTCGCTCTTCCTCTGTCCTCCTCTCCACTTTCTCTTCGTCATACAAAAAAAAGACCCCCCCCCCCCCACACACACACAGCTCTCCTCTTTATCGTCTGTCCTGGCCCTCACCTCTGCTTGTCCCTAAAG
The DNA here is from genome assembly GCA_011952105.1 of Coreoperca whiteheadi. Taxonomy (NCBI): domain Eukaryota; kingdom Metazoa; phylum Chordata; class Actinopteri; order Centrarchiformes; family Sinipercidae; genus Coreoperca; species Coreoperca whiteheadi. The sequence continues at coordinate 5,184,845 of CM022485.1, forward strand.
ATACTAGAGATATTAGAGATATTGGATTCTTAAACGTAACTCAGGCTGTTTTGTTTTCTTATTTTTTCCCAATCATACTGATAAGTCCACACTATAGATCTCATCAATTGTCGCACTGTGGAGCGTACTTGTACATCTTGCTTGGATGGCTCCAGCCCCCCAAAACAGTGGCGGCAAGCCATTTCCCAATTATTCCCGAAATACTAAACTTTCCTGAAAGGAAAATACACCACAATGCCACTAGTAAAGCTCTCTGTTATCAAATTGATTGCTTGCTCTGTAATGAGACATTTAGGTTAAGGAGTAAATGAAAACTGGGCAAATAAGAAAAGCCAGGCCTTACTCATGTTAAATAAAACGTCATGCCCTAAAAAAGGCCAGTCTGTTGACAGAACACTCGCTTCTATTATTGTTCCACTATGAACAAACCAGTTAATAAATGCTTTTTAAAAAAAAAAAAAATGTTTTTTTTTAATCAGGCTTAGATATCAGTCTGTTTTACTTTTGCGTATTACGTTGATTTATTATGACTTGGGTTGTATTTCCGTAGCTTAGTCTGTTGTTTGTATCAGAAGATCTGGCAGGTGTAAACGAGCCAACAGGTAAATCAAAGAACGAAGGGGAAACTTTAAAGTGATTACCTAAACTGCCGGTTGTAAACATCCAGCCCAGTTTACCGGCCAACTTCCTGGATCAATTTGGTGTGTTTTTCCTGTGCAGCGGGGGAATATTAGCAAAATCCTCGTTGCACTCACTTTGGTTTTAACTCCAATCAAAGTGGTCCAGATAATCTGGCTAAACTGTCAGCTTGTTTACAACCTGTATGACGATCTTACTGCTCGTGTTTGTTGCCCCATGGGACCCATTTTTAGCGGCTGGTTTGAGATTTTTGGTGAGTAAAGTATCCTAACCGGTAGAATCGAGGGTCTAAGGGCAGAGGGTGTCGTATGTTACAGATTGTAAAGCCCTTTGAGGCAAAATTGTGATTTGTGATATTGGCCTACATAAATACAATTGAATTGAATGAAAATACAACCCAGCTCGTAATAATTAGTTTTCCCCTTTAGCACTTCCTCCCTTGAGCCCTTCCTCTTTTCTCTATGGTGGACCTGTAAAGCTGCGGAAACTTCTAGGAGCACATAAAGCACTTTAGGAGCGCAATGAAAATTCACCAAAGAATGTGTTATTCCTTAACAAAGGGATACGAGGAGACATTTACACACAAACATAGTGTATTTTATTCAAATAAATTAAATACGTTTTTTAATTATTTCTGTATTTAAAAACTTCCAAAGTGTATTTATTAAATAATTATCTAATTATTTATACTTTAAACTACTTTAAATGGTATGGACACATCTGTAACTAGAAGGGCACAGACCTTAACCAAGCCCAGTGGGGTCCTCCCCCAAGGAAATTTGATGCTATTGGACTAAAAACTATTAATTTTCACATCATTTTAGACAATTATGATGACAGTATTTATTAAAAAACACCCACGTTGTAGTTTTTCACGTTACACTCAGACATTAGCAACACACAACCAAATGTTGTGCACACAAATACCACACTGAAGGGGCCAGCGTTGCAGCTCAGGCTTGTCCCATTGGTTGATTTGCTGGTCGGTGGGTAGCAGGTACGGAGAAAAAAAAAAAAGCATTTGTCAGCAGTATCTGGCACTCAGGTCGAAGCCAACAAGACGTGGACAAAACTCAATTTCGGCATTAATGGAATAATAGCACGGTTAATGTGCCGTCTACCGGAGCAGAACACGAGGTCAGCCCAGGGTCAAACCTTTGGAAGCAGGGTGGCAGACCACGTGGGCACGTCACTTCATTCACAGTCACGGCTAATTCTGATTTCCACCATAGGGATGTTGACTAAAAAAAGAATTGAATTGTCCAGTGGTTCTGTAGTCTCCTCCTGTCATGCATTTATTACCTGCCTTGAACCGTCAACGACACCAGATAATGCTGCATGAACTGCTGCCTTTGTCCTCTGCTCAGTAAACTTGTTCCAGAAGATACCAGGCTAATAATGGTCATGTCCTCTCTTTTTTAGGGTTACTTCTTGCTGTTTGAGTCCATGTTGGACTCAGTCCTGTACGCCAGAGACCTCTATCTGGCAGACACTGGTTCCGGTAGGTCTTATTCTTCTCACCACAAAAGGATTGTTACATCAGAATTTATGTTTTGGCAATTGTCGGAATTAGCTTTAGACTATGCTTTTTGTTTTGTTTTGTTTTTTTTAAATACTAGCTCTCAGGTATATGAAATATGCCACTTAAAAACTGCACAGAAAATTATTTTTCTTCAGGCGCTGTCATTACATTTCTGCATAATGTAGTTTAATTAATGCTTGATGTCAAGAGGGATGAAACACTGCCTCCCAGGCTGTCCCTGTGTCCTACATGCATTTGAAAATCAACCAAAGCGGCACGGGGAAGTGGGGGGAGTATCAGGGGCCATTGCTCTGCTTTGTTAACACTACAGTGACACAGACAGCCAAACCCACCTCCCACCATTTGGGGGTGTGAACATTTTTTGTACAGTAGGTCGGCCTAACTTGGGTGCGCTCCAAAACTGAATTTGAGGCTCAGTGCGGAAAGGAAACCAAGTATCCCGTTTACCAACAGCATCGTAACCAATACAGACTAATACATATTTAAAACGGCTGAAATCAAATGGAAAAGGTAAACACGAAAAGACTAAACTAAGGTTTACTTCAGCATCTCCACTACCTGCTGCTGTTCAATTTTCAGCTGATAGAGATTCGGTGTCAGACCTGCCGCCTTATATACTGCCTGCACTCCATTTAAGCTCGTTTCCCCGTCCTTGCCACTACGTAACAAGCGGCAGGTTGGCACAATCAAATGGAGCACAGCCCTTGAAAATCTTTGGTATGATCAAATGTGGCGGGTCAGCTTTTCAGCAGCGGTTTCATTTCCAAGGTAGAAAAGGTGCATAACAATAGTATTAAAGCCCCAAAATTGTATTTAGAGTTTTTATCTGCAAATCTTACAACACGTTTGATTCTCCACATATAGTGTACGCTATATGAAAGTGTTAACAACTCCAAAGTGTTTTGTGTGTGTGTGTTTTATTACTCAGTAAAGGCTGTCTACCCTTGCCACTTAATAGTTTGAGTGGGGCAGTGCAGTGTGTTCCTGAGGTCAGATTACAGTCCCCTGTAAGCAGGCAGGACACTGTTCATGCCAGCCTCCTGAGGTTATTACAAGTAGCACATGTGGGAATGATTGGAGTTATATTCCTGTATTTCCCACTGTGTGTGTCAAATTGTTTACATGCCAATACAAGCAGCAAACATTGCAGCGGGAAGCTCCCCTTAATATATACAGTCCAAGCTGATACAATCAAATGTAAAAGCCAGAAATGTATAAGAGGGAATGAAAGATTTACTCTCAAATATAAGAATGTCTTTTTTTACGTGAATGTCTTTGCGTTGCGTCTCCTTTTAAATGCACTGTGAATGTGAAGGGTTCAGCATGCTAATCAGAGTAACACTCAGAGGCGGGGTAACAAACAGCTCAGGAGCAGCAGTTCAATCAGTGGGGAGGCTCAGCAGGTCACCTCAACCCGACACACAGCTGTCTTAAAGACATGTCTCCTGTATGGCTGGGCTGCAGGATGGGCGAAGAGGGAAACTTGCACACAGTAGCTGAGTTTGGGTTCTGTACTTGCTCTTTTGCCTCACTTGCAGCTTGAGCATGGCGATGTCGGTTTGACCTCATATGCAGCTTGGATTTTTTTCTTTTTTCTTTTTGACAATGGAAATGATATTTTGAGCTGTACAGTAACAAGAATTCAAATTTTAGATTTAAAGTGTTAGTCCCCAAAAGAAGTGCTCTGAAGCTTGATATTTCCAATTTCCACTGTAAATATTCATAGTGTACCTATAATATTAACTCCATATTTATTATTTACTCAATTCCTTAAAACAGTCTCCATGGATTAATTCACCTAATTTCAAATTATGTAACTTTGTGACCCATAAAAGGAAAAGACAAAACTGGAGATGAAAGCAAAAGATATAAGATGGATATTTTAAGCAGGATTTTTCAATATTGGTGTCAAAATAATATAAATCTACATATAAACAATAGGTGGAGACACATGCAAAAACCGGTTTCTTTAGGCAAGTGTGTGTGTGTGTGTGTGCGTGCGTGCGTGCGTGCGTGCGTGCATGCGTGCGTGCGTCGGCTTATGTCAGTCTCCTGGGTCATCCCTTCTATGTCACTGACCAGATTTAATGGCTTGTGCCAAATGTGACCCAACTAAGGAACGGTTCCACCACACTGCCTTTAGTGGCTCCTTGGGCCATAAGGGAGAGGTCAGAGTCTCTCACACACACATATTGATGGACAGCGAGAATGACGGCACCTATTGAGACAGATCTGTTATTGAGGGAGATTGGACAGGCGAAGGTGTGACCAGAGTGAGGCGGAAGGTGACAGGTCAGAGGACACCGTATGGTTTGTCATGAGCCTGCAACTCTGACGCTGCCAACATACGTTTACGTAACATGGGCTGCTCTCGCTGGTTCTACAATCAGCAGCACTGCATGAAGTGAAATGAAAACGCTGAAAATCAGGACAAAAACTCTGAGGTAGCAGTCTCCTTGTATTAACCAGGATCAGCTGTTCCTAGAATGTCTTCCTCTATTTATTGAAGTAGTAAAGTAACATTTTGAAGTTTGATGACCATGTAGTCCGAACATTTTCTTTTTTAAATAGAGAGTGTATTGTCCTGATTTATATATGCATAATGTTTTTATTTGGATTACCTGCATGTAACAGTGGTGTGACCAAAGGACTTTATTGTTTCCATAACTGCACATCTCGTTGTGTACAAGTACTTGGAGGCAGGACAGTCAAGTTGCTCCATGTTATTTCTGGCACAATAATGGCAGCAGGATGCTCTTCTCTGGTCCTTCCCCTGCTTCACTATTGTTGAAGGAGTTCTGGAGTAACGCTGATGCACACTTTAATTAGAAAAATTAATAATAACGTTTTGAACTTGAGGACGTTCAGCATATGGCTGGCAGGACTGTCCCAAAATCTTTGAAACGATAAATCCCGTCACATTGACATCAATAATGGTAAATGTAAATTTTTGTGATACAGCAGTGTACACTATTTCTTTTCATGTTGGCTCACTTCTGATAAGTTTGTCCTGATAAACAGTCGGCATGCAATAAGTTTGTCCTGATAAACAGTCGACATGCATAGTGCCAGGCACAGAAAAGAGTTTAGTTGCCTGTGTCATTACTACGAGTGGAGGCTCCTCCATGTTGTTCTTTTTGTTCAGAGGTAAGGATGCCCAAGGCAGTATTTGCATGCAAATATTGCTGCACTTCAGCACAGCCAGACTGCACAATAATGCAATCTCCATAACGGATACATACCATAACTTTTTAATTCATTGATAGTCGATCCAGCGGTTGGTTGTTAGGTTTATCAACAACTATTCTTAAGTTTATTTAGAGATTTTGAGTGTGTGCACACACGGCTGTCCTGAGTTATTGGGCGGCCCTGCAGCACTGCTGCTGTATGTGTTTTTAAGCTACATTAGTAGAGTTACAGCGGCTCCCTCATTCTCCCCACTACATTAACCTCCCCTTCAGCCTTAAATGTGTCCCCGCATGCCTGGCACAGCGCAGTGTCCAGGGAAAAGGGATCTGTTTTGTCCCATGCCCCCTCCCGCATCATCTTTCCCTCTTTCAGAGTCGACCAATGGGGGAGATGGAGGGAGCAAGAGAAGAAGATTGGGGGGGGGGCATGACATGACATGACGAACGGGCTGTGAGCAGCGAGTCGAGAAGGACGCAGATGTCAAAGCCATGAATCTGGGGACGCCCCGTGCAAACCCCCCTTCTTCCGCTTCGTCTTTCTCCCTCTCCATCCACACCACAGCACCCCCTCCTTTCCCTATTTGCCTCTCTGTCTCCATTTCATTTTCAGTGCGTCTCTCAGGCGGGCCTGGCTCGATTCAGCCCAATCAGCAGCAGACCCCCCCCCCCCCACCTGGCCTTCATAATTACTCACTCGTTTCAGTAATCAGAGTAAAATGAAGTGACAAATCTGCGCTCGTGTGTGTACGTGTGTGTAAATATGTGTGTGCACAGCCATTGGTGCGACGGTGACACTCACAGGGTCACAAGCAGGCTTCAGCTAATAATGGGAGGCCATGAGTTTCCCATCACGGAGCTGTCACCATCCATTCACACATTTTATGATCCGATGTGTCGAAGGTTATGTGAGATTGAGCACTAACACACATGCCAGGCAAAATAAATAAAATGTGCTCATTGAAAGGCTTCTATTTTTAAAAACTATAAAAAAGGTGCTTTAAAAAAAGTTTTGTAGTTTGCTTCATAGAGAATGAAGGCTGGGGCCAGGTTGGTTTTCACAGCAGTTACAATGGATTCCAATTCTCTGGACGATTGTTTTTCCCCCTCTTTCCCCTTTTCTTCTTCCTGTAAAGAACTTAATAACTTTAGTTTTGAAAAGCGCTGTATGAATGCCGTTTGCCCACCCTGCATTTTAACAGTGCAAAATCTATCAAAACGTTCATAGAAACTTTTCAAACCACTCTGGCATCATACTCACTTTCTCTGTTATCCATATGATTTTTAACAGTCATTTGGCCACAATATGGATAACTATAAAGATGCTTTAGATAAACCGACCTTATTTCAATGCTCACGCAACAAGAGGCTCGAGCTCACGTTAATATCTGAGCTGCGTTTGAGAGGGAACGGAGCAGCTTGTCAGCTATAGCTAGACATAGCATCTGGTAAGGTAATACATGGATCTCAGCGTTGGTTCAGGCAGGGATGGGGGATCTATGCACTCAAACTAAGCACATATTCAAATGGCTGTGATGTCTGTTAATATCCCATACTGCTATTCTGATGCTGCTAACTGTTGTTGCTTCATGTCTATTGGCTGGCAAGTTATTTGAGTAAAGCAAATGCTGCTTCTAAGTGTTATTGCTACTGCTAACTGCTTACTGTTCCTCAACGTTTGTTATGGCTCTCTGCTGCTGCTTCTGCTAACTGTTTGCTATTTCTATCTGCTATTGCTGCTGCTAAGCTACTTTGTGTAGCTTTATGCTCATATCTTGACTTGTGTTTTTGTATTGCTAGACGAAGCAGATAGGAAATAAAGTACTTGCTTAGCTATCTGCTAAAACCGCTACTGCTTGCTAACTCTCTCTGCACTAACTCTGTCTTTGCTACAGCTAACTGCTTGGTGTTAGTATTGCTATTGCAAACTACTGTTGGTCTTGCTGCTACTCACATTTCATTTTATATGCCATTATTTAATTTTACACAGTATACCAATATTTCAACCATCTAATATATTGTCATTTGAATGGATAACTCTGAATAGTGTTATGGCCCGGCTATATTCAACCTGTTTGCATTGGGGAGTTCGCCTTGCTTTATGAACTTCTCATTCGAAATGATCATGATGCCACGGTCAGGTTTATTTGCAGTAAACTATGCAGGTCTTTCTTTCCAACTCTTCTGTTATGAACATCTCTAATTGGGACAGATTCTTACATTACTACTAGTGGCATTAAGTTGTATGTTAAAATATTAAGTTTGACATATCCTCATGAGTGTATTATAAACTCCAGTTTAGGCCCTGGGCCTTCATGTTGGATAATGTTACTTCACAGTGGGGATACCAAGGGCTTCAAGCGTTTAAGCTCTGGTTTAATCACCAAGCATATTAACCATACAAAGGCATCTATTCAGATATTAAACCATGACGCACATTAAGGCTCACGCTTAATACTCATTTTAAGACATGGATAATGTCCCTTCAATAGACAGTATAATGTAATATGAGGAGCGACAATAATCCATGCCTATGCTCAGTTTTCAAAGCTTTGAAAAGTGAAACTACAAACACAGTTCCCCAGTGACTGACTGACATCTTCCATCTTCTAAGAAAAATTGTTTTTCTGAGGCTGCAGGTTCAGTCCGCTTAAAAAAGAAAAAGAAAACAGGAGCTTGTTTGACCAAAAGACAGCCAGGATTATTTTCAGCAGCAGTCATTTCTCTAAGGTGATAGAGACACTGTCAACTGTGAAACCATGTGTTTAACGGTTCTGGCCACTGGCGCAAGCTTCAAACCCTTCAAAATGATACCAAATCACATAATTTCCCACCTGTCTGCCATGACTGTCCCATTGAAAATACACAGCCTCAGAAGACAATTATCCTATTTGTGCATATCTGAATGCAAACACTCAATTTCTGTGATTTTAACCAAGTTATGATTTTCAATATAGACTACAAAACAAAAGCATGGCTCCAACTATGTAGCAACAGTTTGGGGAAGGTCCTTTCCTCTTCCGACAAGGCCGCTGTGCACAAAGCCCGGTCCATTAAGAAATGGTTTTCCCAGTTTTGTGTGGGAGAACTTGAATGGCCTATATAGAGCCCTAGCCTCAACCCCATCCAACACCTTTGGGATGAACCGGAACGCATGCCAACATCAATGCTTGACCTCGCTGGTGCTCTTGTGGCTGAACGGGGCAAATCCCTGCAGCAAGGTTCCAGGATCTTGCGGAAAACCTTTTTTTTCTGAAGAGTGGGTGCTGTTATATTAGCACATTAGTGCTCATGGGACAATGAGATCTTGAACAATCACATATGGTAATGTTGTACACATGCTTTGTGCAGATGTCCACATATTGGCCATCGAGTCTACAGAGTGTAAAATATGAAAGTAGGACAAAATGATCATCAGGCCATGTTTTTTGCACATGTGATGGATACAGTCATTACAGCAGCCTAGTGAAATTAATGCAAAGCTCCACGCCCACAAGATGTTAAAGTGTTCTCTGATTAAATTTGTTGACTGCTTTTCAAGCCAATACATTTGTTGATATTAAGCATGTCCCAGCACTGAGAGTGGATGTTTATGGGACCAGAATTTGCCCACCCTTTCCTGTAGTTATGATTAACGATCTTTTGTTCAGATCAAAGTAAATCACTGAAGGGATTCACTTATTGCTGACCAGGTAGCCTTATAATAGTTGAGCACACTGAAACTACATTTTGAGATGCAATGACCTCCAAAAATATGGACTGTGATACACTTGTTTGGTGCTCTTGTTTCTTTTGGATGTCTAGGTAGTGCATTGTTAGGTTAAAGCAACATTCAGGTTCCATTTAAGCGCATTGTCAGTAGACCTGCTTTATACAACAGATGGTCCAAAAACTAACAATAAATCAGTTTTTAACTAAACAAAATCCAAAAAGTAGCATTCTGGTAGGACTGTTAGGTGGAACCCAAGTGCAGTCACATGCAGAAATCGATAAGTCAACTTTGTCCGATTCAGAAAATCGCCTGCAAAACTAGGTTGGTGGAGAGCTCCTGCCTCAAGTGGAGGAGTTGAAGTATCTTGGGGTCTTGTTCACGAGTGAGGGAAGGACGGAGCGGGAGATCGACAGGCGGATCGGTGCATCTTCTGCTGTGATGCGGTCGTTTTACCGGTCTGTCGTGGTGAAGAAAGAGCTGAGCTGCAAGACGAAGCTCTCTATTTACCAGTCGATCTACGTTCCTACTCACCTATGGTCATGAGCTTTGAGTCATGACCGAAAGGACAAGATCCCGGATACAGGGGGCCGAAATGAGTTTCCTCCCCAGGGTGGCTGGGGGCTCCCTTAGAGATGGGGTGAGGAGCTCGGTCACTCGGGAAAACTACAGGCAGAATAACAAGATAAACTAGACCGTAGGAAATGTCCACAAAAAGTTGCATGCCGTGAGTCCAGCTACTACCAGCAGTGAATGAAGCTTCTCTGCTAGTTGGGTATTTTTTGCAGAGGTACTTTTTCATGGCTGCATGCCGGGGTCCTTCCTCTGGCTGCAGGCCGGCTAACATCGCTAACAGTCCTGCCAGGGCTGAGCAGCACCAGAGGAGCTACTGTAGCATGTCACAGGCGGTCTCCCACTGCGGTTCTAACTCACTCTCTCTCACGTTCTCATTTTGTCTCTTTTTTTTTTCTCTTGAAGGGGTCATTTAATGGTGAAATTAAGCATTTTAATCACACTGCTTACATACCAAAGCAAACTGAACAACGGTTTATTTAAAGCTAAAGTGCCGGACTTTTAAATATAAATGAACATCCATGACATTCAAGCCCTTGCCAAACGTGTTCACACAATGCTGATTAAGCCTATCACCGCCAGGTAAATCTCTGTATTTCGCAGTATACGGAATTCTTTAAATCTAGCTTGTGTTTAATATGATTTGGCAACGTTGTATTGTATGCAGTCATGCCAATAAAGCCACGAGCCAAGAGATGATGCAAGTCTGTCTCTACATGCCTCTGGAGCGATCGTAGCGATGGAGTAGACGACAGTAACTAGGAAGAAAACCTAAGAAGCATCCAAGAAAGGTGTCTGATGCTCCAGATAAAAAAGAAACTGGGCATTGAGAGGAAGGATTTCTGTCAAAAATAGAAAGCGATCGACAGCGAGGACATACACAGATAACCAGTGGTGCAGCTTTAGCTTTTCCTTGTTGGAGAGCGCTGAGAGACGGGACTGTCGGCAGACACAGATGCCGCGTTAGGTTGGTAATATATTTGGAGCATGCTAAGGAGCTGTTACATTTTTACAACTTTACCTAAATCATGGATTATTGTCTTGGAAATGTCTCTTTATTTATGTAACTATTTCTGAACAGGAGCCTGTTTAGAAACTGTCAAGCAGAACCGAAATTCAGTTTTCTGGGGGGTTTTTTTCTTCTGGATACCAGATTCTTGGCATTTTGTATTCAGTTCTAATTTGGAACCGGGTTTCGGTTCCCAGTGCGTGCGTACGTAAGCATCCATCACGGTTTACAGACCGACTTCCTGGCTCTACTTTGTAATTTTACCCTGGAGTGCAGATAAGGTTGTTACGGTAATATAGGACCAGATTTGTCTAGATCAACCGGAGAATAGGAAAACAGCGACTGAATGAAGCAAATCATACAGAACTTTATATGTAAAACATCTAGTCATTTCTTGGTGGGGCTACAGTGAGGATATTGTAATTCTTGGTGGGGTCGTAGCCTCATCTAGGCCCACCCTAGAGCCGCTTATGTTAACCCCCATCTCTGACCAGGATGGTAATTGGTGTTGGAGATGAATGCCCTCCTTGGTCTTTCTGTAGACGTCCACTGACTTCTGGTCGATGCTGCGACCGGTTTTTGGTCTGGTGTTCAAAGACAGCTGATATTGTCTAAATTTTCACAGTGGGACTTGAATGTCAGGACTTGCTGTTGTGAATAAAACACTGACTGCAGTAATAAGATTGTTGTACTTATTCACGTATGTTTTGATCAGTCCTTGACTCCCTTTGCTCCTCTCTTTGCTCCACAGTCTATCCAGACCTTTGTAACATCAGCCTGGCAGCAGTTGGAGACAGACAGAAACACCAAGACCGCATTGCATTCTGGGATGATGTTTATGGCTTCAACATGGCGTGCATGAAGAAGGCTGTGGTGCCTGAGGCTGTGGTGGAAGTGGTGAAAGCAGACACACTCATCTCTGAACCTACAGTCATACAGGTAAACATGCTTATTGGTTATGGAAAGCAACATTCAACCCACAGGGTAGTGGCTTTGGAGGACCAATAATACTGATATTTGAAACTGCAAGTAGGCAATATATTTTACCAATATTCAGTATTTCTAAAATGACAATAAAATGCAATAAATTGACTTGTCTCTATAATTTGACATATTACTGGTAGTTTTGGCTGGACATAATATGGATTTTTCAAAAGTGGCAGATGTGAATGTACAATGTGACATGAAATAACCACTTCCCAGGAAGTCAAATTAGTGCTCCAAATGTGTTTGCTATATTTGTATGAAATGGAAGAAAAGAAAAAATGTAGTAAGTCAGGCTAAGTTGTCCTAGCCCTGTAATGAACTGTTGAGCTGAGGAATAAGAAAATGTTCTATGTTTCGGTAAGAACATTTACGTCGATTAAACACTGGTTCTACTTGGGGTGGGGGACCCTATGAGGGGTCACGAGATGATTACTGGGGTAGGAAATAAGAAAAAAGAGGTGTTTTTTTTTTAGACATTTCTCTAATATTTGATTATTGTGAAATACTGTATATTTTTACATCTTCAGGGCTTTAAAAATTATTCAAATCAAACAACCTCACAAGGCTAAATCACTCCCATGTTGAACTGCTTACAAATCATAGACATGCAACATGTGCCGGCAGGGATCCAGCCTTCCTTTTAAAGGGGTAATTTTGACAGTCCACAATGCACCTGGGTTTGCATAGCACTTGTTGCTCAACGATGAAACACAGATGACATCAGCCATTATGGGACACAAAATATAAAAAGTATCAAATGTTTCTGCCAGAAGTTCCCCCGAGAATAAACCTTGCCCTTTTTTTCCCTGTAGCAGTGATCAGAGTGGATCCCCAGTTTTGTCGTCTGTGTATGACACTAAGTACCCAGTATCTGATATTTGGCTCCTGTATCGGCTAGACGTATTGGCAAACCAATGTGTCAGCCTGATCCGAATGTACAAGATCTTGGAAGGTACAAATAGAAGAAATAGAGTTCGCGGGGTCCAAGCTGTTAGGCTATAAAGAGAGAATGCAGGAGTTAGCTGTGGAGAGAGAGATAGGGCCCCGAAAGCGTAGGGGTGTGTGTGTGTGTGTGTGCCAGTGCAGTAGAGCTGGGTGATTGATCTGTCTAATCCTTGTTTAAGTTCCTCTTAAGGAAACTTCATTACTCTCAGCCCCCTGTGGATAGAGCGGTTTTCACTGGGCTGATGGGAGAGCACACACGTTACACAGAGATAAAACAAACACACACACACACACACAAACAGTCCAAGATCTAAGAGCACAGATACCTCTTTCACAGAATCTTTCTGTGTAGGAATTCTCTGACCTCTTGTCTCTCATACCTTTTGTGTTTCTTCGCTGGTTGGCCTGTTTGCAGAGTCACGTGTCCTCCACCCATCTGTGGATGTGATGAATGAGGGGAGAACTTGAAATAATGGAATTTGAATCTTCTAATCGATAGTTTCTCCCCTCCAATGACAAATAGACAGCCTCTCTGCCCAAATTACATGGACTCTCATCTATTGCCTCCCAATGATACGATCCAATAACATTCCATTAAGGCTGGCTCCTATTCCGTAAAATTGAGAGCCCTTTCGTCGAATTATAAATTCCTGAGTTTTTTTTGTCAGTGAGAACAGATAGGAATGTTCAACTTCAGGAATGTTTAACTTGTACCCATTTGAAGCTGCTCTACAACCTGCCTTATTTAATGTGTTTTATGTTCAGAGTCATACATTGAACAGTTTAGAAAGTTATTTAACTATAGTGTGTTGCTCTAAATGGTCTCTTAAAGGCACAATCTGTGATCCACACGTAAACCTGCCAGGGATTATACGTATTTATTGTGTGTGTTGTGGTGATGTCAGTGGGCATTTTTTTAATCTGTAAGTAAAACTCTTCAATGTATCCTGTACCAGATGTAGGTTTCAGTTGGGTGTTCTGTTGTTCTGCAGCAGTTGTTGCTTAACTGACATCGTTACATCCACCATTTTGTCAGATTTGTGACCAAGCAAATATTGTCAAGCATCTTTCATCTACTTCCCAAATGCCCTTGTTAGAGCATTATCTGCACTCTGTGATTACAGCTGTTTTGTGATTGTTGATTTGTGCTTTAGCAGAATTTTGTTTTTATATGATCAGCTTGCTGCTAACCAAGCTAGCCACGTAGCTCTCTGGAACTAATGTGTTGCTAGTGCAACATTACAAGTAACTGTTGAATTACTGTTAGGATAACTGGAACTAAGGGTTAGGGGTACTATCCGTAATGTTCCTATATTTTATTTGGACCATTGGCTCCATGATACTAACTAACTTAGTTAGTTGGCAGCCCCTGCCTTGCATTGCTCTTGGCTAGTAGAAGGCAATCGTTATACATCTTTACTTTGTACCGTTACGTCATTTATTGTTGGCTAAAATCAACACAGTCTGTCTTTTTTTTGTTATTTTATGTTTATTTTGTTCATTCATGAGTACACTTTTGTAGCATATTTCACTTTACATATACTTCTCAATGCAATCAGTCACTTTACAATGTATACACATGTGCAGTTACCAAGTTATTTCAAAATATAGCTTCCCCCTCCCCAAACGTAAAAATGAAATTAAAAAAAAACATTAAAATAAACTAAAATTACCAAAAAAATTTAAAATAAATAAAATGAAACCTAAAAAAATAATAATAAAAATAAAATGGAAACTATGTACATCCAGGGAGACAACATGTGTCCGATTTAAATTCCATTCAGACTAATATCAAATGACTTGTTATAACCTTAACTGACCCATTATTATTTGAACATATACATACTTCCACATGTATTTAGATATTCAACCTGATTATACATAAACATACACACACACATACAGTACATACATGAATACATGTACATCCATATATTAATCTTCTACTTATGCATTTAAATCAGACCTTTCTTCTGATACATATTCAACCCATTTCCTCCATTTTCCCAGAAACACATCCTTCTTTAAATCAACAACAAACAACATCATATAAATCTCTATAGTAACACAGTCTGTCTTAATACATAAGTTAGTATCATGGATCACATTAGCTGGTGAAGTAATTTGGCAAACTAGCCAATTTTTATATAAGGCTTCTGTTTAAACTATATTCAGGCTCAAAGTTATGCATAGTTAAGGACTTGACAGGTGGGTGTCGTCACAGGTTCATTCAGCCCACCTCAGCCCCACCCATGCTCCTCGTCTTTGCCCATTTTTGGATTAGCCTGGGAGCCGGCGGAGTCGGGCACCGCCATTTTATACAGCCTATGGGGTTCATGTGTTTAGGAACCGATAAGCAGAACCGCAATTCAGTTTTCTGTCGTTTTTTATTATGGATACCAAATGCTTGGCATTTTGGATTCAGTTCTAATTTGGAACCGGATTTCGGTTCCCCATGCTTACCGTAAGCATCCATCGGACTTTACAGACCGACTTCCTGGCTCAATTTTGAACTACTTAATGTAATTTTACGCACTCAAGGTTTTCCTCAGCATTGAGGGCAGAACGCAGAAAACAAAACCCAAGTTACAAAAATGTTAATTTTCACAAATGAACAGAGGGTATTTGTAAAATTCAAATACACGCAAAAAAGGTCAGAACCAGCGTAGCAAATCCTGTCCTCTTAGTGAGTCAGTAGGTCCAACTGCTCCAGCCAAAACAAAGAGCTGCAGTATCGGATTCATTCTGTACCGACTGCTTGTTAATTCTTATTGTTTCATTTTTTGTATTGCTTGATTACAGTTTATATTGTTGTCAGTATTTTTTTATTTATATTTTTTGAAGTTGTACATCATATAATGTGTGTGTTATTGACCTTCAACAGACGATTGACTGTAACCGAGTGTGTCTGTCTGAGTTGGAGTTTGCATCAGATTTCTGCTTGAAGATAACAAACACCACAGACTGCACGGTAAGGACACTCGTATAAACACTGCCCACTCGCACACTGAGACGTCCACAGTTTTATTGCTATGCAAACGTTTGTAAAGTTGTAAAAATTGGTAAAAATTTGAGTTTTAACCTCAAAATTATCTGCCTGATGGCATGCAGTGCCAGATTTCATGTTGCTGAGCAGTTTGAAGGAAAAACATCATTAGTGTTGATAATATGTAAAAGATCATTTTTGTCTTCCCAGAAAGTTTCCCATGAGTTTATCTTTTTAAAATTCTAATTTACTCCCAAGTGTTACACATGAAGGGCTACACAAGGAAATTAACCTGAAACAAAAGTTTGCACATCCACTGTTACCACCTGTCATTTATCAGAGATACTGTGCGAAAGGAACGAGGCAGTACGAACAGCAGAGACATCGCTCACCTCATGTTGATGGATTATGCTTCTGTATTTAAGAGGATGTCAGTTGGATATTTAATAGAGTTTCAATTCGAATCACAGCAACATGACTTTGAATTACATGTAGTGAATGCTCATAGCCTGCTTGCCCTGTCATTCTCCCAAATGCCAAAACACACTCGCTTACACAATCACAACCCACCTCTGACATGGGAGCCTTAAATAGTTGCAGTGTGTTACAATCATGTTCGCCTTGCCTGTAGATTCCTGTCCTGGTCATATATCCACTGGACTAAAGCTGAAAATCTATAAGTCATACGTTACGTTTTAGCCTCGTCCCCTTGTGTATATTTGTCTCACATGTCAATGCACTGTCATCAGACGAATAGGTAGCCATGATAGTTAATTCAATGGATTCGTATCCATTTAGTGCGGTGCTACAACATTCAACTGGATTACATTTTTCACTTAGATTTGGGGAAACAATACATTGAATCGGTTTAAACAGATTTTTACACACCCTGATTAGTCTAAAGAACAAACAATCAATTAGTACTCTTCTCTTGATTGACCTGATTTGGGCTCTCAGATTAATAATTTGTGTGCACGCTTTCACGGAACGTAGAGATAAAACACTCATTAAAAACATTTGGACATTTTTAAGGGATTTCAAAGAGAATTCAACCCCTGGCCTTAACCTACACCGCGTTCACGTAACTCTGTCCAAAATCAAAATCAAACGCTATTTAACCAGTTGACTCGTTTATTTTCATCACTCAAAATAAACGCAGTTAATTAAGCCTAATCTGAATCCTGGCTGAACCTTCGAGTCGGGGTGTGTAGGTCAGCTTGACCAATGACTGCGACACAAAATTTGAAGCGTGTATCCTCAGGGAGGGTCAGCTACAGGCACCAAAGCATGGAGAAGGGTTTATGAGTCTATTTGGTGAGGTGCCCCCACCCCACCCCCCCAGCCACTGAACTTCCTCTGGTGAGCCACATTTCCCTCTGTGGGTACCAGCAGCGGTCAGCCGACTACAGAACAGCCTCACTACTGCAGGCTCTGACGCTATGCACTGGGAGAAGTGATCTGTCTGTTAAAAAAAAAAAAAAGCCTATTGTGTTGGAGCAGCTTTGTTTTGTGCTGCAGCGTTACTGCACTGTCTGGGGTACGTTTAATGGATAATCAATAGGTGGTTATTTTCTAGCCTGTGCTCCCTGGGTAAGGCCGGTGAATTTAATGGGATTTGTAAACATCCTCTCATTTTCCCTGTCTTTTCTGCTCTGTAATTGAATACATCCAGTTTCTATTTCTAGAATGTAAGTCCAGTCATGTTAGGGGTCCGCTGCAGCAAAACAGATGATGGATTGTATGGTACACAGGTGTAATTTTCCCATTTTTTCTTTTTCTTTTGCCTAGCGTTTAAGGTGCACTTCTGCTTTTTCCCTGTTTTCTCCCTGCTATTCCACGCTTCTGATCATCCTCAGTTGCCATGCTCATATGCAAAAGCATACATATGTGTCTTTGTATCTCATGTGTAGGATTTGTCATGCAGTCATGCTCTCAGTCTTGTTTTATCCAGTTGTTTCTGGCTTTTATAATGCAGGTATTCTGTGTAGAAGGTATCACTTGTACACATTGTAGATACTCGCCCCTTGCATCGAGCCTGCTTGTCCCAGGATTTACAGATGGATTATTGACTTGCAGGAGTAGGGTGATGTTACCATAAAGATACTGATCTGTAGTCAGTATTGGCTGCAGCTCCTCAGTAGTAGTTAGCGTTAGGATGTGTGAAGGGTAAACCGCTCCGGGACCAGTGCTCGGGAATCGGTGAGGGAGAGCTGCTGCACCTCCTGTCCTGTGATGGAGCGCCTGCTTTTGTTCTCCTTTCGACAGTCCATTCATCAGCTGAGCCTGCCTAACCTTGCATTAAATGAACAGCACAACCCCTGCGTCTGCGCCGCTCACGCACAAGACAAATCCTCTCACTCTTGCTTTTTTTAGTTATCACGCCTTTCCTTGCCTCCCTTTTACATCTTACATGTTTTGCGCCCATGTGTACATCGTGTCTGCCTTTGAAAACCGTGAAGCCACGTGCAGGATATATAAGTGTGTGTGTGTGTGTGTGTGTGTGTGTATGTATATATATATATATGGGCTAAAACTTTCATTAAAACTTGGATCAGAAATTCTCTCTCTGGGCATCTATATCCTTGCCTTTTTTTTTGTTTTAGCCCCCACACCTCCATGATCCATTTACCTGAACTGCAGAACAGGTAGCAGAAATGCCTCATCCCCTCCTAAAGGCTGGACATGATGTACGCTGATGGTGTGGCAGGAGAGAACAGTTTTCTGTCTGTAATTAATTTGAACGCTGCTGCTGATGTAGCTACTGTAGCGCTACAGAGAAAAATCTCTCTGCAATCCATCTCTAACCTGCTTTCCATCAAATTTAAATTGTGCGGTGGTGGTGTTGGTGGTGGGGGGGGTGGCCTTCTGGACTGACAGGGCAGGCACTCGTCATCTTCAAGGACGATATTCAGCACATTAAGAAGGGAATTGTTAATGGAAAAATGCATTCTAACTCTCAACAGTTTATCAGTAGTAAGGTAGAGTTGGGGTATCAGCTGGTACACGAATTCTGTCTGCACGCTTTTTCCTGTCGACTCAACAAACATACTGATTACTGATTAACGTCCTAGTTAAGGGGGAAGTGCACTGATTGTACGCATCAAAGCCCATTTACAGGCCTTGGGGAGTACTGCTGCATACATACTTTTATTTGCTGGATTATATTTAATGGTGGTGCGGATTTGTTTTAAATTACTTTTTCCTTTGTAAAGCATTGGTAACATTGGAAGGTGCTACATAAATAAAGTTTATTATTGTTATATGTGAACGTTGTATAATGCCATTTGTGGCTTTGGAAAGAGGTGCGTATAATCTCATAAATTGCCTTAAGCAATGTCACTTGAGGCTGAAGAAGACTAAGATTAAAAATGAAATAAAAACCAGGGGGTGTGGAGTTAGAGAGAAGTGAGTTTACCAGACCTCTTTAGCCTGCTCCTCATCTCCCCTTGAGGCAAGCGGCTCACGGCTGCTACTTGGAAAAGTCGAATCTTCGACCAAACTGTCAGCAGTCTAATTGCATTGTGGGTAATTTGACAGGAAGAAGAATGCATGAAATAAAAAAGACGATATCTTTAGTTCTGCTCCATCGATCTTCATCCATTTTTTTAAATCTGTCCATCGTGAGTCCGACAATTTTTATAGAAGTGCAATGCTAAACCTTATTTGTCAAGTCCACTTCTAAATAAAAAAAATAAAGACATGGGCTTCTGAAGTTGGAGAAATCCTCTGAATTAGGAGAATTTGAAGATTTGTTTTTTTTTTTTTTTTAAGGGTACCAAATATATTGTCAGTTTTTTTTTTGTTTTTTTTAGGAGCCAGCATGTAGTGGTAACTAGATGAACTGCATCCTAAAAGAACTCCATCACAGAAGAGGCATAGACCGGTGTCTACACAGAGCAGCAAAAACTGACCAGATGCCATGTGTAAGGGATGAAGTGTTTCTCAACTAGGAAAAACATCCACTCTTTTATTGTCGCCCTCTCATCCAACATGAGCCAGATGCATCAATTTCAGGCACACTGAGGGTTGTCTAAAAACATGGTGAAAAATGTGGGCAATCCCTAAGAGGGGTAGTAGTTACTAGGGTTGGGTACCGTACACATTTGAACCGATACCAGTACCTGGAATTCGGTACCAGTGCCCAACAGTACCTTTTTTGGGTACTTTACTCTGTCTGTAGTAACATGTAAAATGTAATTTCAGTTTTAAAAAAATGAGTCCAAACTTCTCAATTTATTTAGAACATTTTACCTCACAGCCTCACCTAAAGTTTAGTCATCCATGGAGCATAATTTAACATGTTCCTGCTGCTAACGTTAGCTGCGGCTGCTGCGGAGGACTTGGCTTTCCCACTATCAAATAGGGTACACTCCTCAGCTTTCAGATATGTTTTGTGTTTGACCAGGTGTTTCTTCAGGTTTGACGTGTTGCCCCGGCCAGCTCATGCAGTGAGTGTTTTCTGCCTCAAGTTCGAAAAGTGTAATCACACTTGCGACCGCTTATAGCTCGCCATCGCCCTGGCTCAGTAGCCCCTTTCTTACACAGAGATCCCGCAATACTACCGTAAAGAAGAGCCTTCATGACGCACGCTTTGCTTTTTCACGCTGAACCAAACAACGCCGGCATAATGCCGGCCCATTGTGTGATTTAGATAGCGGAAAGTACCCCCTCAGCGTAGGCAGAGCTGATCGTCTCTACCATCTCCCACCTTAAACTTAACTATGCTCAGTTTTATTTTTATTCCTTGAGATTACGGGACCAAAGCTCAGTGACGCATCTACTGGTCGGTTTTGCACCGCATATGGAATGAATGTGGGCCTTCTCTAACTGTTACAGTACAGTTGTTTGTGTGTTTGTCTGAGAGGCATGAGTGAGGAACACCTGGTGGTGTGCTGCAGCCGAGGCTGATTCGTGCTCCACCTCACTGGAGTGGCAGCAGTCGGGTGGAGAGGCTGAGAGGAGAGATGGAGGAGGGAATTCACACCAACCCGGTGGTCGTGCTTGAAGCCTCCACGCCTGGATAAACCCCATCAAAAGCGCATTAGCCCCCCCCCTTTTCCCTCCCCTTAACCCCCATCCCCACGTCCCCCCACCGTCGTATAATAGTATCTGGCCAGGCCACGCAGCTCGCTGACACACAGCCGGGCGAAAGGGGAGCGATGATGAATTGCTCCCTGTTGGTGTTATCCATGATGATAATTATTAATTTTCCCCCCGCTCTTCCCGGAGAATGGGGGCCGGAGAACTGCAGTGTTGCCGAGCCTCCTCTGTGGGCCGTCAGGGAGCCCATTGTCATCACTTATCACAGACAGAGCTGGGGCCCAAGGCTAAACGCTGATTAAAATGAAAAGTTCTCATTCTGATTTGTCCTGCTTTTGGTGTGTGGGTGTGCCTATGTGTTTCAACTGTTTTGAGTTTATGCTTTCTTTTCCTTTTCCTTTTCCACCATTCTTCCCCTATGTGCTGGGATACAGAGGCTTTAATTTGTCTTGGATACAAAAGTTCTCGTATACAACATAATAGCATGAGGTTGTGTTGCATGTCAAGCTGAAAACACAAGGGTTTGGACCCTAATGCAAACAACAGGGGCAGAGCAGGTGCAGCTTAATGATTTTAATCATAAAAGGCTTAAACAGATTTCAGGCAGGCAGCGATCAAAACCAAGGAAGCAGTTCAACAAAGGCAAACAAATCCGACAGGGAGCACGCAAAATACAAAATCCAGGCAAGGTCCAAGGGAAACAAAGTATAAATCCAACAGTAAAACATAGATAACAAATGCCGGAACGCATGACACAGGTACAGGGGAAGCACTCAGACTATATACAAAGGTGAGGGCAGGATAACTAGACACAGGTGGAGCAAACAATCAAAACTGGCAGGAAAAGCAAATAAAGACAGGAAATAAAACAACACGCATGAGGGGAGGAGAATATTTCAAAATAAGACAGTTGTTAGGATTATCATAAATGAACGGAACAGACATTTTGAACATAGGTCTGTGAGGCTACATAAATTTTAATTTAAGGTTTTAAGATTATTCTAATTTAAGCACCACATGACAATAGAGACTACAGTTACATTTAGATTTAGCAGACGCTTTTATCCAAAGTGACTTACATATGAGAACATTCACAAACCGAAGGCGCAGCTTCGGGGGCATTTTTGGGGTTCAGTATCTTGCTCAAGGACACTTCGACACGTGGATGGGGGATTGAACCGCTGACCTTCCGATTGGCAGGCAACCGTTCTGCCACCAAGCCACAGCCGCCCCTTAATCCATCACATTAATCAATATTTTTTTTATTAACATTATATCAAATGTTAAATTTAAAGGGTTTGCTCTAGGGCTGTCAAAATTACTCAAAAATGACGTTCGAATATTCCCTCTAAAAAAAACACGAATATTCGAACATCTGGTTGCGCATTTTCTGAATGACGCACATTACGTCAATAACAGGACCAATTAATACAAACAAGACATAACTACTTCTATAGTTAGTCTATTTAAGTTTAAACATATTTGACTAGTGCCGCCGCTCCCATCTTGCGCTAACTGTAACTTGCATACAACTTTATCTCGCGGCTCAACAATTTTACCTCCTACCGACCAAAATCCAAAGTACTGCCAGACGTGGCTTTTTAGATTTTGGGGAGTTAAAACTGTTTTCTCTGCTGGGCTCTGCATCTTCCATGCAAGACGCGTCGACTTTCAGCAGTGACGCTGTGCCAGACAGTGCGACTCCTGTGACCTGTCCCTGAACCCTCACCCGCGCCTCTACTACCGCTGGCGTTTTTTTCCACTTTTTTTTTTTTTTATTCAAATATAACTTTTCACCTTCGAAATTCGTTTTTTTAAAAGCTATTTGGATTTAGAATATTCGTTGACAGCACTAGTTTGCTTTTAGTGTAGAAATGTGAAAATTATCACCAACTCTGCATCTCTTTGGCGATTTCTTTTCTTCTTTTTTTTTTTTAGCCTCCTTTAGCTCATTGTTTTGGTTGTACAACACATTTTCTGTTTTGCTCAGCACTCCGGGAAACAGAAAGCTGTTTTCAGTAAACAAGCTCTGATAAGCCACTGTACACTGGGGAAGAAAGTGGAACACTTAGTAGCTAAAGACCCTGATATTTTTCTGAGACGTTGTGAAAGACAAAACCAGGGCTCAAAGAAGATTCAATATTGAATGTTGCCTCTGTGTCTGATGGATATGTAAATAGACACATTTTTGCTAATGTAAGCCATAACAACTTTATAAGCTGTGATATGTTGAAGATTGTGTGTCTATCAGCTTGTTTCGATTTGTTGTTCTGCCCCCTAGTGGCCATAAATTAATTAGGCCTGCTTTTAAGGATATTTATCATCTGTCCCTACAGTAATTCTCACTTTCCATGCATCAGTGTTTAAGAAATGGCGCCACAGAGAGCAGCAACAGTCAGGAACAACATACAGCACTGCATACTTTTTGAAAGGTGTTTTAATTCTTATCAAGTGCAGATGGCTTCAGATGAACAGAAACTCATATTGCTGTTGAGTAACGGTTTTCGGTCCCCATCTGGAAGTTTGAATCTTGCTGTACCGTTTTATTGGCTGTTGTAAAAGCTATCATTACATCCTTTCAAAGGGCCCCAAGAAGTCTGATAAACTATCTTCCACTAGTCCAGTTTAAATCAAAAAAGCATTAAAAGCCTGTGATCAGCTAGGCTTTGTACAGTCCATATCAAGTGTGAGTCATCAGGGTCTTTATTGCTTATCTTAAAAGTGATCTTAATGGGGCAGCGTGGTGCAGAGCTTCTCTGCTGGTTTTGTAGTGATCTGTGGCCTAAATCTGAATTCCCCGTCTCACTGCATTGTGAAAGTTGCACAACGCAGAAGTGACAATCAATCTCGCTTACGAGGCGTTGTCATCAGCGATGCGCGATGAGGATGATCTCTGCCTCTCCGGCTGAGAGGGGTGAATCCGCTCTGCCTGATGAGTAATTACGGCTAATTTCCTAATTACCTCAGCACCGAGTGTCTCTGTGGCGTTCATTAAAAGCCATAATTGCATTGGGTTGATATGCGCTTTTATCCACTTTGGTTTCTTTTCTGGCGGTTTAGCTGTGCGCTAGGGGTGCCGCACTTGCCTGTCGGAGTTGATAAAGGTTGATTGAAGCCTTGTTGTGGGGGGGGGGATGTTGAATACAGCTTCTGATGGCATCATGATTATCACGTCTGCGTGTGTGTGTGTCTTTATGTGTGTACTGTATATGGATGCATTATAAAAATAAATATATCAGCCGGTTTTACTTGCAAAAATGATTGAAATACAATTTGGGAGACTTTTACAGCAGCTGTGAACAGATGGTACTATATTTTGCTTCTCTAAGTGATACAAACAATAAAAAACGTTTAAAAAAGAAATATTTTACATTATGTTACAGCCACTCTTCCTCACCTGCTCCTTCCCCTTCTTTCAACTCTCATTATGTCTTCCTTCTGTCTATCGTCCTGCCTTCACCTCTCTCTTTCCTTCTTTCCCCTCTTCATGGCCTCCTGTTTTCCTCTTTCCCTATCCTGCATTGATTCGGCTCTTCCTTTGTCTCAGAGAGCTGGCCTCCAAGTTGTCAGCTGTGTCAGGATTAAAAGCTATTAGTTCTGCATCATTGCCACTACAAGTGCACGCCTGAGATTGATAGAGTGCCTCTCTTCCTCCACTGGGGGGAGAAATGGGAGGAAAACAAGCCTGGGGGGGTGGTTTTTACCTCACATATCTGACAACGGTCACCTACAGGCACTCTGGCCCTGGACTTTCCCTCAGTTTGTTTTAGATGTGTGAATTGGTTTTCACTCAGCTGTTTTATAGCTCTGCAAATCCTTACCAGCAGACAGCATATTCTAAAAGAGAGACTACATTTCCATGCAGGCTTTTATTGAATTAAAAACCCAATCTGGAACCAAGGAAAAGAAGACCTAAAAAAGCCTTAATGAAGCTTCAGACCGGCTACTTTGTTCTTCTTTGTTTTGCACAAGGTCTTATCAACATAATAATGGATTCCCTGCGAGCAGAGATTTGTCAGTTGTCTAATTTCCTTTCCCCTGGTGGGCGTTATTCAGAGGAACACACATTCATATTCCGCTGGACCAAAGCCACATGACTGTGTATTTTCCTCAACCGATTCCTTTCATGCGCTGAGTGTTTTCACATTGCTGCAACACTGTCACCAAAATAGCCAACGTTGCTAATTTCATGTACCAAGCTGGATATATATGTATTTTTTTTATTGTCAGCAAAATTGCCTCAGTGTTGTTGGCGGCTGCCTCCTAATTTATTTCTTTTGTCCAGTGACAAGTCTCCCAGGTGAGGCGAGAGGGAGCACATGGGAGCTGTTGTTGACTCAGCCTAAACGAGAAACCAAGTTGGTTTTGAGAGGAATGCAGGGTTGAAGGAGATGCAGTTCTCACATGAGTCAAATCGATGCCCACTGTATCGGTAACATGGTGGCCAATACAATTCTCCGCACCACACACACATACATACAACAATGACACAGTAGGCATGGCAAGCCAAATAAACAGAATTCTGAATATTGTAAAGCCAACTGTAAATATTTGAACATTACATTTTGTTCCCATGCAAGTTTCGTTTTTTTTACTGCCTTGTCCCAAAACACAGCAACTCATTCAGCTCATTTAGCTAATTAAAACCCTGAGACTTTTCCTGCCTCCTGGCTCTCTCTCAACCCTGCATGTCAGAGTTGCAGCGTAGTCAAACAAATCCAGGGGTTTATTGTACTGTCACATTCTAACACGCCCCTCATATTTCATTGCAGGCAATTGTCGGCTACTTTGACATTTTCTTTGACAAAGGCTGCAGCAACAAGGTAAGCCGCAGCGGCAACAGCCAAGCCATTTAACGGAAACTCAATTATGTTCACGCTTTAGCATGTTCCTCCTCCCTGGGGCGGTCGCTGGCAATCGACGGGCGTCCTAGCCGACTGCTGATATAAGCACTTATAAGCAGAGCCGGCCAGTTGGAACAGCCGATGCCAAGCTCTGTGAGCAACACAGACATGCCTTTTGATTGCACTTCCTACCTGAGAGTAAAAACTGCGTGCCATGGATGGTCCAGTAAATTTCCATCAACCACTGGGAGCTAAGGCTGGAACAATGTAACGTGGGATTATCTGTTTGCTTCATACATACAGAGCAGTTAGGTTTCATTTATAAGACAAACTAATGATGAAACTAAATGATTTATGGCGCACAGCACTGTAAGAGTGGATTAATTGTAAATAACTGTTTTAATCTAAACAAGACTACAGTAAGTTTTTCTTGTTTTTTGACAATGGGACACTTATGCTGGAGTCCTTTCAGGTTTATTTCGCTCAACTTCTAAACTCTTTCGTTACTGTTGCATATTGACTTGATGTTACTCAATGTAAATTAGAATAGAATGGTTTCCCATAGGCTCAAATTAAGGCTCATTGCTTTCGTTTTTTTAGAGATTTTCACTGAAATATGTGCAGATTATTTTCAAAGTGGTATATCAGTTTAAAACTAACTTTAAAAACAGATTTTATGTCCCTAGGGGTCCAAAAGTTGTTTTGTTTCTGCAGAATGATACAACATGACAAGGTGCTCTTAGCACTTTAGAGACTATTAACACCACCGCTTTGTGATGTTTTTGCTCTTTTTTTCTTTTCATGTATTCTCACATCAGGTGATGTTCTCCACGGGTCCTCGGGTCACAAAGACCCACTGGAAACAGACCGTCTTCCTGCTGGAGAGACCTGTCTCCGTCCAAGCAGGTCAGTAACCGTACAGGCCGCCACACCTACTCGTTCGGCAACACTGTAGTTTTGTATTCACAGTAAGGTTTTGTCACCTCTCATGTATATTTTCCTTGGCCACGAAGAGTTTACAAGTTAAGTTCAGTTTTGTGTTTCTTTTAGGTTTGCGTTGTATATGTTTACTTTCTTTCATGATCTTATTTTCCTCTTGTGGACCTCAGCGGTGCATCATAGTGAGCTGCGGCAGGTAATCTGTCTGTGGTGGAGATGTAGTCAGGCTGGTTGACACCAGTTATCTGTCACCCACAGAGACAGCGAGGGATCAAAACAAATCACATTCAGCCATCTGAGACAGCATGTAAAACTTCATCTGATAGCCGGTTTCACACCTATGAATCATGGCAGGTTACAAGAGGAGCGTTTTGTAACTGACCAGTGAAATATTTTTAGAATCACTGTATCAGCAGATTAAAGTCTTATTAAATGGTGCCGTTTGCTGTGAGGCATAGCTGTATGGATGTTTCCTGAAATAACGTTCGGAAGGTTCAAACTCCAGCAAA
Source organism: Coreoperca whiteheadi (assembly GCA_011952105.1). NCBI lineage: Eukaryota > Metazoa > Chordata > Actinopteri > Centrarchiformes > Sinipercidae > Coreoperca > Coreoperca whiteheadi. Next base: position 5,211,753 of record CM022485.1, read on the forward strand.
CATGTCGTCAGTGACTTGCCATGAACATGGCAACTTGAACACGAATGTATTTTTTAGCGTAGTGATTAAATCGGACAGCAGTGGCACTGCCAGCCGGACCATTACGGCCCAACAAATCCAATCAAGTTATCAGAGTACAGAGAACGTCTTCAACCCGAATGTGTCACACTTTTACCACATCCCCCAATACAAATGGATATAACGACATTATATCAATTTTAAGAAATAATGCAGTTTCCAGTTTTGAAGAATTTCTCACACTTACAGACATTACTAGGATATATTTTTTGTTTTATGATTGTGGTGTGGCTACTTTCACACTACACACTGTTACAAGGCTGCCAACAGCTACCAAACGTCTATACAAACAAGTACGCTCTAACGCTGTGCCATATAGGACATTTTAAATATCACAATAACCAGAAAACCTTGTTCTGATATTGACATACTTCACTGTATCGGCGTATCCTGCCTTGTCATCTTTTCATCTCAGAATGGCGACACTCTCAACTTTGAGATTTCAGGCAGTTTTCTCCATCTGTTCAGCCATAGTGTTGCTATGTTTACTTATTACCCAGTCCCACACGTGCGATTTAAATGATGCCGGAGGCTTTTCAAGTTCTTCTGCTCCGCCGCTAGCCATCGTTGACTTATTAACACGCCCTGTTCACGTGAACGCAGGACTATTGGACAGGACAGGACTCAGCATCAAGTTTAAAATCATGCAATTACTTAAAAAGCAATATCAGCAGAAAAACTATCTGTCACTCTGCGATCGCTGAACAATTTAGAGTAATCCGCAAGTTGAAAAAAAACAAACAAAAGCGCAATAAATCCGCGGGTCACGTGCGTGCTGAACCGTGGGTCGCAACTGCGATCCGTTTCACCCCTAATTGCCAGAGCGGCTCTCGGGGAAGGACCTACCTGGGCCTGGGCAATTTAGATCAGTAACTGTTGAAGCTTTAACAGGGCAAATTTCTAATGTTAGTGGTACTGGTGTTATGAACCTTTGATCATGGCATAAACCTATTGTATAATGTATACTTTGGTTGTTCCCTGCACGCTCAGTCATTCAGTCATCATGTTGCGTGAATGATCCTGTGTGTATTACGGCTGTAAGCTCTGGGCCTCTGTGCGCTTTATCATAATGGGAATCGCGGATGTGTCTGTTGATGGGAGGATGGATGAGCCTCGGGTGCCGGCTGTCCTCTTGCTGGCCAGATATTAGATGGAGTCTACTGTAATAAATGACCTGCGGAGAGACTGAGGTGCTAAGACCGTCGAAACCTCTGACGCTGCTCAAACGCTATCGCAGGCTTCGCACTCCGCTGGGTTAGATACGCACAGCTGATTCTGAGAGCTGAGGACGACGGTATGCCAGCACAGTTCAGAAGTAGGGAAACTGCAGAGTGAAGCACAGACATTGTCGGACTGTGAGATGCAGAATGTCGGCCTCTGTTCCCTGTTTCATCTTGCTTACACCCGAGTGCGTTTGTGTACGTGTCTGTGTACGTGCAGGCACACACATGCATATACAGATGAGTGACAACTGAAATGAAAAACCCAAATAAATGAGCGGAAAAACATAATGAAAGCAGATGCTTCCATACAGGGCACAAGGGGGAAATGATCGGTTTGATGAAAATGATCTCAAAGAAGTTGAACACCTATGGGCAATTTTGGACCAATGTGTTAGACATCCTTCTCTACCACCATCACCCAGACACCCAAGGAGCGGATATCTTTCAGAAGAATGGCATTCCTCCCTCCAGTGGGGTTTCAGAGACTTGGAGAATCTGTGGCAAGGAGCATTGAAGCTGTTCTTGCAGCTAGTCATGGTTTTGGGTTTGTGTTTTATTTTGAAATGGTCTCCCTCCCTCATGTGTCTGGTAGTTTTGCTTCCCTTCCTTGATTTGCTTTGAGTCTTTTCACCTGTGTCTCGTTGGCTCCCCTTCCTGAGTGTGTTTTCCCTGTCTCTTGGTCAGGTCGTACTCCTTCAGTTGCTGTGTTGGTTCTGTCTGCCTGTTCGGGTTTTGATTTATGTAGCCTGCCTGTTTGTTATCTGCCTGCCTGTAACCTATTTGACCTCTTTCTGCTTTTTGGGCCCTTTCCCTGTTTGCCTTCACTACCTGACAGCTTGTGGATCATCACCTTACATACTGGTGACGATTTAAAAAGGAAAAACCAACGCTAAGTCTTAGTATGTCGATTCACACACATCACAGAAGTTAACCTGGAATCTCTTATTTACCCTTTTTATCTGTTTGTGTATTTTGTTCCTTTTCGGTTTTGTTCTTATATATTGGGGGGGTTTGAGATAAACTAAAGTTTTTATTGTTACTTAGCCTTTTATCCACCACCAGACTGAAATTTCTCCTTAAAACTCAAGACTGGATTTTTCCGTTACATTTGCTGTCAATATTCATGCCCCTGCCCCGACGAATCACCCCACTGAACTTTTCTCCTGTGCCAACATCGGCCAGAATTTGAGTTTTAGTAACAAAAGAAATATAAAAATTTCATATACAGATTGCCATGACTTTGCCTAAGCTCATTAATGCCCCCAAAAGAGATTAACTCTTTCCAGTTTGGACACTCCCTTAGCTCCACCTTAAGGCCAAAATGTCAAAGGTTCAAATCCCTGCGTCTGAATGAGTTTCCTCAGCGTGCTCCGGTTTCCTCCCGCACTAATGCAAAGACATTCAGGTTAGGTGAATTGGCAACACTAAATTGCCAGTAGGTGTGAATGATGAAAGGCTGGTGACCTGTCTAGGGCTACATCCACTTTTATACGTTTTCGTTTTAAAACAAACGATCTCCGTCCAGACGAGTGTTTCAGCCCCGTTTAGGAAATAATCTCCGTCCATACTAACACGACTGAAAACGCATATCGGGTGAATATTCAGGTGCACTGGGGCATGCGCGGGCTGGTGTGAACAGGCAGCAGATTATCTTCTCTGCCGGTGGATGTTCAGTTTCATTTCTTTGCTTTGACCAGGGCAACAAGATCAGCAACGTCGGTAATTCGTTATCCATGTTGAATGAGCAACTGGTGGTCGAGGCTGCTGATTTTCTTTGTTTTCTTCGGGAAAGTGATACGGCCGTGACGATTCAGGGAAGGACACGTAGTGACTGACAGAGGTGTCAAAAGTATTCACATTCATTTTTCAGAAGTACAGATGGAGGCACATGATTCGCTGTGGCGACCCCTGAAAGGGAACAGCCGAAAGGAAAAGAAGAAGATTCAGAAGTACAGATACTAGGGTTTTAAAAGACTTCTGTAGAAGTTGAAGTATCAACTCAAGCTTTTTCGCTCAAGTAAAAGTGTAAAAGTACTGGTTTCAAAACTACTTAAAGTAATGTAAGGAAAAAAACACCATTAAGGACAAAAGCTTGGGCCCCGCCACAGGGGCCTATAGTGCATATATGCCGCATTTTAGAACAATGCAAAAACATTAATGACCCATATATGTGACGGACATCTTCGTACTTGGCTACATACGTCTGCTGTAACTTATTACTTTTTTTGAGTAACGACCCCAACACTGGCTGTGTCCCTGCTGGAGCGTGACGGGATTTGTGTCATGTGCAGGTGCGATGGATCGCGTACAAACCAATAGGGTGTTGGAATGGTATATGTTTATACTTCTCATCCAACCACAATCAAATTCACTCTATCCACTTTATCTGGATAGGTTGGGGTTTTTGGGGGGGGGGTTTTAACGTTGACAAGCCGGAATGAAAATAAGCCGAAATTAAACAGGAGTAACGAGGCTATTTTTAAAAATGTAAGGAGTAGAAAGTACAAAGCCGGCTGAAAAAAGAATTACTCCAGTAAAATATAGATACTCAAAACGTCTACTTAAGTAAGGTAACGAAGTATTTGTACTTGTACCACTAGACTTCAGTGTTTAGACTTTCGTTTCACACTTCAATGCAGATGTACGTCTGTTGAAGTGTATCAAATGCTGTCTTACAAATTTGTTAATGCAACACACACACAAAATTGAAAACAGTGAACTTTCACTTCCTTACACAAACCCACACACATTTTACAGCCTGAGCTCAGAACCAGCCAGTTTTGATCACCAGATCTAGCGGAGTCTAGCTTAAACCGACGTCGCGGCTGCAAAGATCCATCAGTCCGGGTGTGTGCTTTAAATGTGAACCTTGCCGTGTGAGGAGGAAGAGCTTAAAGGAAGAACAGAACGAAGGCGGGAGTGTGTGAGTGAGTGGCAGGTTATTGATGTGCTCGCTCCACCCTGGCACCCTGACAGTCCCCAGCCTCCTCCAGGGGCCCGTAAACCCCGAAATTGAGTTTTTAACAGCATTCACCGGCTTCCTGCTAGGCTCCTTTTTGGTGTACTTTACAACACACACACACACACACACACTCTCTCTCTCTGCTCCTTTAAACACTTAAATTCACAAGAGTACCTGCATACTTCTATACTAAACTCCCCTCTGGCTATAACCGAAAACTTCCTGAAGTCACCTTGAAGATGACAGAACTCTGTCTCTCTCTCTCACACACACACACACACACACAAAACCTGGTAAATCTTTACTTGTGAGGACTTTCATTGACGTAATGCATTCCCCAGCCCCTTACCCTAACCTAAACCTAATTCTAACCCTGACCCTAAAACCAAGTCTTTGAAGGTCTGTTGAAAAGTGAGGACCGGCCAAAATGTCCTCACTTTCCAAAAATGTCCTCACTCCCAAGGTCTAAAACGCAAATTGGTCCTCACAAAGATGGCTGTACAAGTGCCCACACACACTCACAGTGGCCTCTCCTCCTGGGTGTTGCTGAGAAGCACCTTCAGCTCTGATCGGCCGTAGTGAGGGCCGGGCACAAACATCCAGCGGTTTGTTTTTATACCGACTCTGTCTGTGGTGATTTATCGTGGCGGTGACTGAATCCTATTTGATGTGTTTGTACGAGTGCAGCAGTAATTAACTCCGAGGCCGCGCTTCTGCGGGAGGCGCTCGGCAGAAGAGAGAGAAGGCACGCAGCAGGCTGGAACAAAACATCCCTGCAAATCCTCCCGACTGGCAGCGTAATAAATTAAACAGCGAATCATTTGTCATGCTCTGGTGTGTTTGTGTACCTCGAGTATTGAAGAGGAGGGTCCTTTTTCACAGTTTTACCTACTTAATGTTCGCAGAGAAAGGAGGTCACGCGTTTTGTTTTGTTTTTTTCGCAAGACAGTCCCATGATCCTCGAGGTGAGGCGGTGGCCTGGTTACCTGCGCCGAGGGCCATTCAGAGCAGCTGAAACACGGGCGTTTGTTCTTGCGTTGGACGGTCGGGTGGTCTTTGTTCCCACCCACTTTCACGACTCACCGCCTCTGTCCCGAGTGGTGCTGTAGCTCTTCCAGATCTCCTCCTTCCCCCGCCCTCACCTGTCCAGGCTCAGTTTAAATAACCCCCCCCCGGTTTGAACTCTGAAGGTCCTTGAGCTGTCGAACAGCAGCGGCCGAGCCAAGCTTCAAGTTCTCCAGGGCTGTAATTCACCGCACGGGCTGGTTTTGTATCTGCAGACTGGTGCTTGGGATATACAGCCCGTCGCCTTTGCACTGAACAGGAAAGGCCTGCGCAGTAAAAACGGAGTCAGTGACGGTAGATTGAAGCAAGAGGGAGGATGTCAAAGAGATGTGGCTGAAATAAGGCCACGAGCATCACTGCATGTCAGGGAGGGGGCTGAAGAGGAAGTCACCTGTTTCGGTTTGGCCTTTTGTACGACAATAGTGCATTCCTGTGTCTCATCCAAATGTTGTAGATATTTAGATGACAGATTGGAGAGCATTGTAACTGAACTTTGTGAATGAAGTTAACCTTTCTCTTCTCCTCTCTTTGACATTGCAAATTGACAGCTCGCTCTCTCCCCTTCTCCTTGCATTTCTTTTCCTTACGCCTTTAGAGACACTGGATTGATTTGTTAAATGCAACATCAGGCCGATTCAACTCTGTCTTGCATCCCTACTGCTGGCCTTAGAGGGACTCTGGCGCAGGCTGAGTAGTACTAACCCATGTTTGGTAAATTTACTTCACATGAAACGGAGTTCTCCTTTCATGGATCATAAAGTCCAGGTACAAATCTGTTTAAACCAATCTACTGCGTTGAAGAAAGTCATGGTATTTTCCCGTGAAAATCGGTAAATCATGAGCCTTAGTATTGAAGTACTTTTAAGTTCAGTCTACTCTTGCCCTCACTGTATTGAGTAGCTGATACTGTAGGAGTGTGAGCTAAATGGTTAAAATGTAAATGACAACAGTTTAAATGAATCACTAATGCAAGCCTTGTATTTCCAGTGTAATTTCATGGAGAACGGCTGCGTTGGGCAGAGAGAGGCTGTTTGTGTGGGCCTGGCTGTGCTTAATGACACTGGCATGTTGATGTACGACATCGCAGCTCCATTCCCCGACTCATTTCCACACATGGTTAACTCTTTCTCCCAAGATCTGAGTGGCCAGTTTACTGAAGCCACTGAGGCCCTCTTCCATGGGGAGTTTGGTCTGACTGATTACAGCAGAGCTGCTGTAGTCGCACCACGACTGAACAGACATCTAGTTGGTGGTTCTGTTTATATGTTTCAATACTTTAATGCGAAACACGAGGGATTAGATGGACAGTTTTCTGCAAAGTTATTCGGAGGGCAGAGGTCTTTGGTCCCACACCTCTTTTTTTCTTTCCGCTGTGTTTTAACAGAAGGCTACCAAAGGCCAAGCAATTATTCCTTTGACCTTTATCGACCTTTTGCCAACTTGAGTTTGACTGCAGCCGCCCGCTGCCTCCCATGAGCACCAGACTCTGTTGCTGGTATCAGAAATTGAGGCTTCTTGTGTAATTTCCTATAAAAGAAGTGAACGCAAAGATAGATTCGTTTTGTTTTGTTTTTTGTCCATGTAGACATTGAAGGGAACATGGTGTCAGGCTAGAATATTGTTAATCTATTATTTGGGTCACGTGGAACTCACGGATTCCCCATAGTGCGTGCAATCGAACTGATGTACTTAACACTTAGATGGCTGTTTGCGTTGCGTACATTTGAGAGGTCTGCATGAGGTTCATGAGGTTGAGCACCGCCTGAAACCTGGAACGAGGGGTGGCTGAAGGAAGCAGAGCTGAAACCACTGACTGATTCCGGTTTTTGTTTTTGTTGTTGTTTTTCCCCCACGTTTAGATTGGGGAGATGTGAATTTTCCGTCAGATGCACCCAGATCACACAGCAGCCTTTGTACAGCGATCAGCAGTGTTTAGCCACACAGAAAGCACAAACCAGGCATCTGTATTAGTGACCTTTACTGTTACATTTGGGTTGTCTTGTATCCATCGTGTCGACCACTGACCCAGTTCATTAAGTTGGTGATGGAGTGGGGGCACACAGCGTCTTCTAGACTATCTGTTGGCTCCATTAAAAAGCTGCTTGTCGAGGCTCAGGCAGTGTCTTGCTAGTTATACAGGACCTTAACTTTGATTCTCAAATGATGGTCTGATCATGCTTTCAGCCTTTTCGAGATACAGCCAGGATAAATCTGTTTCCCGCCTAAAGTTAGTTAATGCTGTAGCAAGGCTCCTTACTACACCTAGGAAAAGAGGTCACATTAGGTCACTTATCGGTTCCAAAGTCCAGAATGAGGACTAATGGGGATCATGCTGGGCATTAGAGAGAGAGCATTACATAAACAATTATCCAACATAGTAACCAGGACTGCTGGGCTACAGGCTACATCGGAATCAGAATATGGAAAATGTAAGCAATTACAATATTTATTTAATTTTTTTTAACCTTGTAACCCTTCCCTCCTCTGCCATTCTTGAGCTATGTTGACCCAAGTGCTGGTAGGATCGCAGAGTAGTATAGTCGGAGTCTTGAGAGTGCTGCTGCGCTGTTTGTTGTTTGCATGTGTGCGCACGTTTGTGGTTTGGTTAGTTGGTGGTTTTAAATACTGTATGGCACTTTGTAACATTTTGAAAAGTTCTTTATTTAATAAAGGTTTAATATGCTCTTTGCAAAGTTTCTGCCTGTGCTCTTTTCCATCATAGGAGGGGAGTCTAGCACCTCACTAACAAAAGGACTTTATATTCAGCACGCAAATCTGAACCGTACTGGTGTTCCTTTTAGAATAGCAGAGTTTGGCTCTCGTTCATTCGTTACACTCTGGTTTCTGCTTTTTGGAAAAGCACCCACGGTGCGAACGCCGCGTTTGTCTGCCCGCTTCTGCAGTGGAATGACAGACCCAGAGTGCGGCGCCAACGGCAAAGACTCAGTGACAGCGGCGTTGGCATGGTAACGAGCGAGACGTGACAGCGGGGAAGGCGGACGCTTCACCGGAGAAAGCTCCACAGTCAGCATTTTCTCTTCTCGCCCTCCTCCAACCTCCAGCGATGAGGAGCGTGCGGCACGGAGAGGAGGTTTGGATGGGTGGGGGGGGGGATGCTTGTTTGCCGTGTGGATAAACATTCATTTACCTCCAGCAGTCAAACGCGAACTTAATCAGAGTGATTATGCGTCATAATCATCACCCTCGTCTCCCGATTGCTCGTGCGTCGTACTGTAAATGAACTTCCTTCTCGCTGCCATCTGGAGGTTTCGGTGGGTCTGCACTCATACTCACACACAATCTTTCTTATTAACAAACATCAAACCACACTGTCTTTACGCACGTCATCATTTCTGTAAGCGCCAGTGTGTCTCGTACTGCAGAGGCCTGAGCTCAGCAGCGCTGTACTGCTGCAGGGCATCAGGAAGGTTTTTATGAGCCGTTATTCATTTCTCTTTTCTTATGAGCACAGTGATCGATGTCTGACTGAGTGAAATCGTTTTCTGCCTTTTTACATTTTCTTTTGAGGTCTGATATGAAGGCGTAGAAGTTATGGCCATGATATACTGGGGATGGCTATCCGGGGGAAATCAAAGGAACTTTTTTTGAGGTGAACAAAGACAAAATCCACCAACTTGTTCTTAAACAACCTGTTGGGGAAAATGGTGCACAGGAGCAAACATGAATAACTTCGCACACATCATTCTCCATTCCAAAACAAATGTAACCGCTTTCCAGGAAAAAGAAGAAAAACACACAAGAAGTTAATTCTGTAGTTTATTTTGAGTCAATCACGCGTACACCGTACTGCTATGGTAAATACTCATTGGCACACCAAATGTGAATTGATCCGCGGCTGAAAATAGTACCAAACAAATGTTCTACGTTAGTCCTGTTGGAGTAATGTTTGCTAAACCCTATAATGACCAGCTGTTTCACGATGCCTTTACTGACCCTTTTTGAAAAATCAAACTATATATTTCTGAACATTTCAGTGGGAACCATCAGGCTTGGCGCTGAATGCCCCAGACAGACTTTTCATGCAGTTTGTTATAATAATAATAATAAGGAAACAATGTAGGAAAATGTAGAAACCTACCTTTTATTAAAACAACAAACCTGCATCTTATTTACAGGCAACGGTTTACCTTTGTGGGTTTACACTGCATGCTCAATTCTTCCTTTTTTAAAATGTCTATTTAAACATTTGGTTAATGTTTTATTGTCAAGTGTCTTGAGAAAGAATTTTTCATGCTTTTGCAACACCGTGTCTCTGAAGTGTCTTTCTAGCTGAACCAAAGTCCTGCTTCTTGTTCAAAGTGAACAATTAGCCACAGCAGAGGGTCCAGTGAAGAGGCCGCCTGTTTCCAATGTGTATTGATATTGGTATTTTTTTTCTCTCTGCTTGCTCTTTTCTTCAGGGGAGGAGCTGCGGGGAAAGATCACTGTGCGTAAAAACAAGAAGGACCCTCGCTCACTGTTGGTCACCTTTGACCTCCGAGACAGGAAGCAGACTTACAGCCTGCAATAGGGTCAGCCGCCACGTGGTGCAACATCCTGCCCACTTTGGTATTGACCATTCGTGTATTCACAACGTGTGGGAGCAGGATAGAATTCAACACTTGATTTTTAATATTTCAAATGTTAAGATTGTTTCCCGTGCCTTGTAATAAAAACATAATGTTGTATGAGATTTTCTCCTTGTGACGGTGTTTTATTAAGCACAAGGCGATAGATTAGGTTCACAGGTTAATAACAGGTCAAATGGCTAAATTTGGTTGAAAAGGAAGATTTTTAGGTTACATTTAATCCTGGTTTCTAGGGCATTCAAATTACTCTATTTCATTAAGCAGGTCCTAACAACACATTGAAATGCAGTCGTATAAATGCTGTTGAAACAACAAGTACATGTAACCCAGATCAGATGTCTGCAAATCTTCTACTTTCAAATCCAGTTTAGCCCAGTTGTAACCTTTTTAATGTCGTTAGACAAGTAAGCAAAACTAAACTGACTGAGAGTGGTTCAGACCACTCTCATCATGCAATGTTACTCACGGGGGGGGGGCGCCTGTGGCTTTGTGGCGAAGCAGGTCGTCCACCGATCAGGAGGTCGGGGGTTCGATCCCGGCTTCCCCCAACCATGTGTCGAAGTGTCCTTGAGCAAGATACTGAACCCCAACTTGCTACCGAGCCTTCAGTGTGTGAGTAAATGGTTATATTACTTTGCACTGATGAGCAGTTAGCTCCTGCCATATGTGTGTGAACGTGATATGTAGTGTGAAAGCGCTTTGAGTAGTCGGAAGACTAGAAAGGTTCTATATACAAGTACCGTCCATTTGCCATTTACATGCCTCTCTACCGGATCAAAAGGTCCAACAAATGAAAAAAGCAATCTCTTTGTTAAAGAGATTCTGTGCTTTTGCCAAGTATTTCTCTTGATTTCCCTCCAGATTCTTCCCCTTGTTGTCCTACTTTGTGCTGCGTGAGATCTCACCGGGGCATCATCCATCTTCTGTGGGTTTACTGGGACAATGCGAAATGAATTTAAGCTTTAAAAAGGCTGACTGAAGCCTCTTTACATACTTCATTGAGCAGCTCTGCTTACAATTAAAGATTTTTCCTTCCTTCTCTGCCTGAGATGATGAATCCTGGACTCTGAGGAAGTGTAGTCATCTGTGAGGAGGAGGAGCAGACTGCCTATCTTATTGGTTAATATGGCAGTCACCTCTTCTGATGTATTTCTGCTGCTTGTGTCCTCTCTCTGTCTTTATATTAATACAGGCTGGTCTGCGTGCTGCCACCAAACAGGGCATGTGCTCAGAAAAACAGGCTCTTCCGTGCAGGAAAAGATGTGTGCATGTTTTTGAAAGTTGGGTTGAAAGGAAAACTATCCACCGGACGGTAGTCTGACTGTCTTGGCAACTTTTCAGCCACAGTCCATTGAATAGTTTCATTTTCTACCTGCTGTTGTAGGACCTGGGCTAGTGAGATGAATCCACACAGACTTTTTTTGAAAGCCTAACATGCTGTAATCCTGCAGCACCATTCTTTTTGACATTTTCTGCTGTGCTACTCGCTGAATAAGCGAGCACGTTGACGTGTCCTACGATGTAACTGCGGAGAATTCAATTCAAAAAGCGGAAACTGTTGATTTTGTGGTCTTTTAATAGGACATTTAATAAGCTGTCTCCGTTTAGAATGCAGCCTCACAGGCAGGCTCACAGTAAAACACAGTATATATATATATATATATACTACTTTAAAAATGCCATCCATTTTCATGAGTAGTTGTAGTCCCATTGTGCATCATAGCTTTTCATAAGGGGAATTATTCTTATTTATTATTTGAAAAATCTGAAAATGTGCAGCATTGTGTTTAACTTTGCTTATTGTTCCCGAACAGAGTCAGACACAGTAATGTGCAGCCAACACTGACTGACACCACATTCAAGGTATTTCTTTGGGGTGGCCCATATTGGCCTTTTCCCGGAACCCCTTTTGAAAACCACATTGTTATGTAAACTGAGAGGAAAAAAAAAAAGGCCCACCAGCTTGGAGAAATGGGCTTAAAACGAAAAATAGCTGCGGGAACAGAACAGGCACCATCCAAAAACAGTCGGTATTAGTACAAATGCAGACATGTTAACTGCTTTTTCGGAGGCAGTGGCACAAATCTCTCCCGAGTTTGAATCGTAAAGTGTGAAGGCTCCGTGAGCCAGGACTGATGATGATGATGATGATGATGGGAGCCGTGGGCCTGTGGATGACCTCCTCCGCTGAATCACTGCTTTTCCAGGCGCTTCAGATGGATGCGGCTTCTTATCACTCAGGCGACAGTGGGAGTGATCAATTAATTACACGCGCTCATGTAATTAATGAGCACGAGGAGCCACCCCGAGAAACCCCCTCCGCGAGGCGGTTGGTTCAGCTCCGAGAGCAGCACTTGGTCTGTTTCAAATAAGAACAACAACAACAACAAAATAATCATTGAGAGGCCAAAGATTCAGTATGAGCTAAAATGAAACAGATAAACGATGTTTTTCAGTTTGTGAAGGCGGATCTCGGGAAACTCAACGCACCCTTTTACCGAAATGACAGCATAGGCCAAAATGATTAAAAGCAGGAAACCAAAATCAATAAACCAGTAGGCCTAGACATTTCTTTTTTTAATTTATTCTGCAATAGTTGTGGATCTCCGCTCTGTATTGTGCTGTAGAGTCTTTGCCAAGCGGACCTAAAGGTTTCTGCGAATCACGTCGTCTTTATTCTGCTGCTAACATGTTCTGCAACTTTATGAAACATTAAAAAGCTTCTTGATAATCAAAACTAGATGGCATGATGTGTGTGTGTGTGTGTGTGTGTGTGTGTGTGTGTGTGTGCGTGCGTGCGTGTGTGCGCGCGCGCACTGGCAGTCCGTGTGTTCGCACTCTGGAAGACGAGCAGAAATCAATTACAATTATTCTCTGTTGACAATGTAATTAAACTCAAGGCGGCGGCTAATGCACCCGCTCTTATCTGGAGCCGGGCGGAGATGTACAAGCGGCGGGAGCGCAGCGCGCGACGCAAAGTGAGCGGCACCGCGAGCGCGACGCGGCGCGTCCCGGTGCGGCCTGACCACGCAAATCCCAGCGGGGAGTCTGCCTGAAAACCGGCTCAGCTGTCGTGAAGTCAGCACAGATTAAAAACAGGGCATCCAGTAGACATCTGCATTATTTAAATGAGCCAAAAGAGGATTTTGATTCATAATGATCTCAATGTTTGTTGAAAGGCAGGCCTGTGGGGTTATTCTTTCGGGTTTGGGGTGAGTGCATTATATCTAGGCTATAATAAAAAATATTTTAGATTGATAGTGTAGCTCTTTAATTTAGGCAATTCTCCTGCCTTGTACTAGAGTATGGTTGAACAGTTAAGCAACGTAAGATTACCTGATGTTTTAGCTACGTAATATGAAAACCAATTAAATATGCACATTTTTATATATTATTATGGACATCTAGACTTTCCGCCAGGCGATGGGTCAGTATCATTATTATTATTACTATTATTATTAGTAGGCCTGTTAGGCCATGCTGCCCCATGTTCCTCCTGGCTTTATCGCCTCTTCTCGGACCAAAGCTAAACAAGGTGGTTGCTAGGCAACGACGCACACGCCGACCTGGTTATTTTCGTTCACGCATTTATAATTGGGCTGTCGGCTCCCGAGATTAGCGTCCAATGTAGCTACAACCGGTTTGACTCAGAGGAGAGGAGAGGGCCGGGGCTGTTTCGCTATATGAAGCAAAAATATTTCAATGTTGCTGCAAAGTGTCAAGATTAAACATTCAAATCAATGTCCCCTGTCGGGTGTGTGCGTGTGTGTGTCTTGGGATTGTGTATGTTTTGTCTTCAGCTCCTCCACCACTCGCTGCGTGACGGTCTACTCTGTATGGAGGCCTAAAGATACAGCTGTTTATAATGAACAGGTTCTCCCTAATTGATGAGACAAAGGCGGTCACTTGTGTCTTTTTAGTTGTTGGATAAATCACCACACACAGGACTTGCGTATGCTTATCCGTCTAAAGGGAGACCTGGACAATGGTATGCGCAATGCAGTGTTTTAGAATCTCCAGTATGGCACCTTCCTTCCCCCACCGCTGTCACTGCTTCCAATCCAGGCTCCGGTTCCTCCTGTAACACGTGATTTAATATTAAAAAAAAAGGGTGAAAAAAAGAAAAGAGGCCTCCTTCTTGCGTAAGACTTTAACAAATGAGTAGCTTTATAAAGACCTCGCCCACTTTTTAAAAACTTGATCAATGCTCCTATCGGTGACGCACGAAGGGACGTAGCCTATAGAGCCCGGAGCGCTCCGTGCGTAAAACCTGCCAAGTGGAAAAACTATTTATAGTTCAGACCGTTTTTAGCACAAAGCATCCTATTTTACTTCTAAAACTTCCCCAAACTGCATGAATGTATTGATAAAGAATGCCAGCCTTGTCTTTGATATATACCAACTTACATAAGCACTTCTACAACTAATGCGCCCTTTGCTTTAAAAGTCTCTGCATTTGGCAGGCCTACATTTTGATGACGGATAAGGGCAAAGTTTTTCTATTTAACCAAGAATCTTGTGCACTTCAAATGCCTCTAACTGTACCAGAGATACCCGACTCAGCACAGTGCGACCATTATTTAGAACCACATGCACTCTGATGCATAAGATCTTCTCCAATAATAGCCTAAACCAGGAAATCTGTATCCCAAACGAGCTGTATGTGCTTGTGCGGGAGGAATCCTTGTGCGTGCGTGCGTGTGTGCGTGTGGGTGTACGTGGGTGTGTCTGTGTGTGTGTGTGTGAGAGAGAGAAGATCCTACACATCCCTAAAGACAAGTGTATTAATCAGCTTTGAAAGTGTCCGTCCAACGCTCACGCAAGTACCGTGCGTAACCAGAACGCGCAAAATTCACGAACGCACACACGCGCCTCCGTCGTCTTGGCTCCGGTTGTCCCTTTAAAAATCCGAATCCAAGGCCATTGATTTATCAAACTCCTATTATCAAAAAAAAAAAAAAAAAAAAAAAAAGTCACGCGAAGGGCACCTTGCTCTGCACTGACGCAAACTCCGGTCTTTCCCACGCAGCTATAGAAAAGCTTTGCACTTGGTGATTTGCGCGGCTCCTACCAGTCCGCTTCCAGTCCTCTCTTCGTCTTTTTCCAGCTGCATCCACCCTGCCAGCAGACATCTGCACAAAATGGTAAGTGTCCGAGAACACTTTCTTGACTTTCCCACCTGCAGTTTCATCTGTCTCGTGAACTTGTTCTGAGCTGTTTTCGTGTTAATTTAACACTTTTTCTAATAGGAGTTTGGCGTGTTGCGGTACTTTGCGCTGTCCATGGTGCTGAAATGCAGCTGCGGCTCCACGTGAAAAACTTTCCTCACTTCATTCGGTCACCAAATCAGCCTGTTTTTTTTTTCTCTTATAAAAGCATGTAATCTGGCTTTTTAAAATCTTAAATGGGGAGAAAAAGTTTTATTTTAGTCCATCTTAGCCTCTCTCTCTTCCTATTTTGTTATTTATTGAATTTCTATTTAAACAGAGCGGATTACAGCCAGATGCATTTTTTTTCAATCACTAATTAAGAACAAAACTAAGCATAAATCAATCAACTGTTTTTTTTAAAATTTATTTTATTTGGGTTTTTTTTTATATAAATAACCCTCTATCCATTTTTTTTAGAATCTGAGGCTTTTGCAGTTGCTTTCCCGCCCCCCTAAAAGCTAAATTTCAGGAAGTAATTTGTAATTCTGCCGCCCCGGGTCCGCTCACTGCTGTAACGCCGGTGATCTTGCATGCCTGCCGGGGAGAGCGGAGCTGCAGAGAGACCCGCAGCAGCTTGTCTATTGCCCATAAAAATCAGTGGATGTGTGTGGCTGAATGACATGAGGGGGAAATGGGGCGTAAAATTAAAGAATCTTGCAGAAAGCGAGAACTGGAGAAGCAAAGCAACCCCCTCCCCCCAACACACAATCATACACACACACAGACACACACACCAGCACACTCGGTAGGCTATGAGTTGAAACTATAGAGCAGCCAGAGCCGGAACATGCTGCAGAAAAACGTTGCAGAAAGAGAATTGAGCATTTTTAGTCCCAAAGCAGAGATGGGCTGCAACTGCCTCACAGCTTCACGCTGTCTGCCGTTCTGCTGCATTTTGTCTTGCTGATCTGTCACTCATGTTCCAGGATTTCTCTGACCAGAGAGACATGGCCAAACAGCCGGCCAGCGCTCCTACCGGCTACATCCCGGCGCAGCAGCCCCACGGAGCTGCGGGACTTACAACAAACAAACCGGACAACACGGCTGCGTGCCCGCCGCCCGCCCCTCACCATCACCCGGCGCCTCAGCCGCCGCCTCCGTGCAACGAGAGCAAAACTTTTTGTCCCACGGAAAATAAACCGGGAGAACTGGACACCAGTAAAGCGTATGGGACGTTTAAAAGCACCCCTCCGGCGGTCCCTGGATCCGTGGCCGTCAATTCGGCCTTCAGGAAGGATTCCACCGGTTCGGCCCGCGGGGGGTCCGCCCAGTACGGCGACCCGCTCCGGGCCACCGCTGAGCAGAACAACACCGCGGGCAACTGGATGGCTATGAGCCAGACCACCATCATACTGGGAACAGATGGGAACACGTCTGTTCAGCCCGGCACCGTGACGGCGGGGGTAAGTCAGCTGAATGAGCGTTTCCTTAGCGGAGAGCGCCTGGTCTGATGGCGGAGCGGCTGAAAGCAGGTGCGGGGCGGATGTTTCAGTGTGTCGCTGATTAAACAAAAAAAAAACCCAAAAACTGATTGGATTAACCTGCTGCCTCCAAACAGGGAAGGTGCAAACCCCTGGGAGCTCTTAGCGCCGCGCAGAGTTGTAGTAGATCAGTGCTGTTGAGGTGTGATGCTGAGCTGTAATGCGCGTGTGTCCCTTAAAATATAAATGTGCAGGCACTGGTTTGTGCTTTTGTCACTGCACAGGTGTGCTTAAAAAGGGTTCAATTGAAGCCCGACAGCTGAATCAGTGGATGCTTGTGGCTTGACAAAGCGGATCATAGCCTAAAACAGAGGCAGTGATAATTGGGCCATAACACAGACCGGCCGTTCATTTACTGGACGATTTGAAAATAATTGTTACTTAAAGACTGATTGAATTATTTTGTTCCCTGCTGTGATCCAGGCTGCATTAAGATTTCCACAAAGTGCATGTAATACTGCTAAATTAAAAGCTGACACTGAAAGCCCAGTGGCTGAATTCTTGCATGTAATGGACAGTACTTTGGGTGAATCCTGAGCTATTTGGCGTCCCTGCTCTGCGCAGCGTCCCGGTGCTGATCCCTGTGCACCAGTCTGATGTAGGCCTTCAAAACCCTTCTATGCCAAGTTAAACATCAGGGGGAAAAAAAGCGGAGGCATCATTTATTGATCAGTGCGATGAATTATCAGATCGGCCTCAGTGCAGAGAACTTTAGTCCCGAACGAAACGATTTGCCTTTTGAAGATATCAACCGATTTCCGGTGATTTTTGTTTTGTTTGATTTTTTGCCCACAGTTAACGTTCGTAACACGATTAGTGATAAAGAGGATGAAATCGTACTCTCGCGGTATTTCGGTGCTCCCTGCTCCGAGCAGAGACCCCTATGGTATGGCCCAGAAGCCCAGGTGTTACCCGGCTGACAAGACAGCACTGTATTCCACGAGACTGCGGATTGTTTCCAATCCCCGCGAGGGAACCCCCACCCCTCACACACACACACACACACACACACACAGACACACACACAAACATTCCCATGCATGGTATTGGTTATGTATCTGACTAAGCGCGCAGTTTCCTTTATGAATTTGCCCAGATCCTGCAGTGCGGCTGTAATTACGCACGGGGGTTAGTACCCCCCCCCCCATTTTTATTTATGGCGCAAGGCTTTGGATCTTTGCACCTTAGATTTAGGTTCGGTGGCAATAATGGGCCTATCAGGACCAGTTGAGGATGAGTTTTACACACAGGCTTGTCACGGGAAAGCTGGTGCTGAACTCTGATTGTCAATCGCATCTGTAACCGTGAGCGAAATTTCGCATGAAGGAGACATCCAGTAATATTTAGGGCGCAAAAGGGCAACTGCATTCCAAGACGTGTTCAGTTCTCTGACAGGCTTCATTTGTGTTTTTAAATGGAAAAAACTAGTTCAAGGTTTCTTTGTTAGTAAAAAAAAAGAAAAGAAAAAGTGATGCATTTTGTTGGTGGTTGCTGAGTGAAGACGATCGTTATATTTCCTTTAAATCATGAAATCCCCGCCGTTCAGGCCCAGGCTCGGTGCTTTCATTATTATTTTTCTAATGGTTTAACTTTAGTTAAAGTCTAGCGTGACTAGGCTGGGGTTTGTATTATAGAGAATGAATGAATGTCCCACCCCCACCACCCACACCCCCCCCCCCGCACCCCCCGCTCCCGTCG
>CM022485.1:5230083-5240352 GCA_011952105.1 Coreoperca whiteheadi
ATGCCCCCCCCCCCCCCCCCCCTCTTAGGCTGACGATGATGACGAGGATGGAGATGAGAATAAGGCCAGAGGGAACTGGTCCAATAAACTGGATTTTATTCTGTCCATGGTTGGCTATGCGGTGGGACTGGGGAACGTGTGGAGGTTCCCTTATCTTGCCTTCCAAAATGGTGGAGGTAAGAGTTCTGGGTCAATATTGTTTCCCGACGTGGGACAAACGTAAAGTCAGTTCGGGAAATCGAATTGTGCCTCGTTTTAAGTCTTTCTTATTGCTTCTGTTGAGATGTCTTCCAGTCAATCAGGTGAAAAATACATGGCTATATTAAAAATACCAACAAAAAAAAACTCTTACTGAGGCGAGAGTTTGTTCAGCGATCATTTTCACTGGGAAAAGAAAACGAAATAAAGAGAAACAGAAAGAAGAAATGCACTAAAATAATGTATTTATGTTATTAAGAAAGCTGTGCAAACTGTCACAGTTGATAACAATACTATTAATATTAATAGTAACAATAATAGTACATCGATATATTATTATTAATATAATTTGTTCAGCTATGTTCGAAGCCATTTGCAGTTAATTGACAGATTTTTTATTCATTAATCAACGTAATGATCCATGCCGTGTGTTGTTTAAATATCAGCAGATGAGACGCAGACCCGAGCAGGCCAACCCATGCATCCTAATTTCCATTTTATTTCTTAAAAAGAAGTTCATGTTAGTGTCAGGCTTTTATCTCATACACTCTGTACAGCCTGGTGTCTAATTCCCTTGCAGGAGCTTTTTTGATCCCCTACCTGACAATGCTGGGCATTGCCGGGATCCCAATCTTCCTGCTGGAGGTGTCCCTGGGCCAGTTTGCCAGCCAGGGGCCCGTGTCAGTGTGGAAGTGCATCCCAGCTCTGCAAGGTAAACTGCCACAATCCGCTGAAGGAGCATTCACACATTAAAAAACGAATTTCTCATCATCACGAGTTCTCTACGTTTCTTAAGAGTAATTTATATATTTCGTCTCATTTATTTATTTTAGGTTGCGGGATTGCCATGTTGATAATATCTGTCTTGATAGCCATATACTATAATATTATAATGTGCTGGACACTGTACTACCTGTTCGCTTCGTTGAAGGGCTCACTGCCATGGGCTAACTGTAGGAATGAGTGGAACACGGTGGAATGTAAGGACAAAGACATGCTGCTGTTAGGTAAGACGCACACCTTCACACACACACACACACACACACACACGCACGCACGCACACACACACACACACACACCAGCACCTCTCTCCACAATGCGCAATGCGTCATGACTCCCTCGGCTGAGGTGTGGGAGTGTAATGAATCCTGACCTGCGGTGTTTTTTCGCTCTCAAAAACCCTTTAAATTCAGAGCCCTTCACTTTATCTATTTGATCAATTTTTCGTGATACAGGCCAGTAATGTAAGGGCGGCCTCGCATGGGGCAGATTACAATCAGAAGCAAACATTTGTTATATTATTGATTCTTCTTTTGTGTGATTATGTCAGATTATAACTGCTTTTTTTTTTTAAATTCTTTAAAGCTGCACTATACAGCTGAAGCAGTCCGCCTTGGCCTGATTTTTGAACGGAACTGTAGATTCAGTCATGTTTTGCCAGTGAGAACTTGTGCGGTCAGGCCCACGGACGTGTTTGGGGTCGACCCGCGTCGAATACATATCGAAATTCCGTCCATTTCGCGTGATAGTTGCCTTTCGCGGTTCTGCGAATTCAGCACAAAAACTGCTTGCTTGACAAATTTACTGTACTGGCTGAGCTGCTGCTGCAGTGCTGCAGTGAGCCCGAGACTGACCCCTGCTGGCCGCCACACGGACTACAGGCTCGTTCAACACTGTAGTCCCTCTCGCCCGCTCTCTCAGTCTCGTGAACGAGCAAAAAAAAAAGAAAAAAAAAAAAGAGCAGATGAAGGCGAAAATCTGTGAATGACAACACACGCATTACATGGTAACTTCAAGTTACAATCACATGGTTAATAAAGCAATAGATATTAGATTAATAATGTAACCTGTAATATGTGAATGTGTTCACATCATATGTACAGAACATGGAGCGGGTTGGACAAAATGATATGAAAACTGATACAATAGCTCTGCAAAAAAAATACTTTTTTTTTTTAAAGATATTGGTCAAGGGGGTCATTTTTGAGGCCATATTTTGTGCTGCTGTATTAGCATTAGATTCAGTGGTTTGTGTTATTTCCCCCCACCCCATTTAGTTACAGAAAACTCTGTCTTTCTCTGCCTCTGAGGGGTTAAGTCATTGTTTTTGCGAAAGACAATCTGCAGAGAGTTATTCTCAGTTATGGTCAGCTTTTTGTCTTTAATGAAGACAAAGAACTTCTGCGTGTACACGCTGTCTGCATTTTATGCGCGTTAAAAGCTGGATTTAAAAAAAAGAAGGCACATTTTGTCTGATGTGTCTGCATGGAAACATTGTGCAGTCAAAAGCAAAACAGGTTTTCTTATCTTTGCTTTCCCAAAGTATCTGAAACGAGGCAGGGATTCAGTATAATCATTTCTGTTATTCACATCTGGCTGTATATCAAAACGACCAAAAATCTCAGCCTAACAGGCCTGGGTGCAGTTCCCGCTGGGGATGCAGGCCGCGGTGTCTAGCTTCAGCCTCCTATCAGTCCTCCTTTCTCCAACATCAGATGCATCCGTTCGCTCCCACCCCTGCGTGCGGCGCAGAAAACCCGAGCAGACAGTAAGCACTGTCCCAACAGCAGCACTCTGCCGGTCTCTCCCCGTTGACGTGTGTTGGTTTTCTGATTGGAACAGACTCGTGCATCCTGCGGGACAGAAACGTCACCTCCATCAAGAACTCCACGTTCTGTCTGTCCGCCAACACTGTGGGAAACCTGACGAAACTGCTAAACATGACCGTGGACAGCAACAAGACCTACGTCAGCCCCAGTGAGGAGTACTTCAAGTGAGTGCACAGCTTCCGGCGGTCTGGAAGTAGAATTTCAACTGAACAGAAGCAAACGTTTTGGTGCGCGAGTCTAATTTCCACACTGTTAGTTAATTTAATGTCCACGGATGAGAGATACGATCTGTCAAACTCTTGTTTCAGTTACCCTTCTCATGCAGATGTTTGGCTTTCTAGGGCCTTCAAAAAAAGGTTTACTGCGGTTGACTAAGACCGGGCTTAGTCATAATAATAGTTATAATAATAGTTGTACTTTTTTAACTTCTTGTTTTTAATTTGCCTGGTTGCAGTTGAAAGGCTTCCACAGAACACAAGTATTTAACCGTGTGCTCAAGAAGAGGACCACTAAATCTTCGAATTTAACACACACACACACACACACACACACACACACACACACACACACACACACACACACACACACTCACACACACACAAATAAACCAACACTAGAGTTTTACAACAGTTTCCCCTGACAGTGTTCTGCAAAAAAACAAAAGAACAAAAACAAAATAGGCCTAAAAATGTCTCCTTTTAAAACAGTAAAAGTATTTCTGGTAATTTCCAGCACAAAGTACAAGTACTGCAAGTACAACTCTAGTACAAAATGCAAAACAATTTTCAGTTTCAGGTACGTTCAGTAAGTGGGTAGTGGCCTCTTGAAATCAGACAAGAGTGCGGCAACCCTCTGCGGAAGAATGAAGAAAAATGAGACCTGATTATGTACAAATTCTTGAATCAAGTTGATTTGTCTTGGAAACAGGTTGAAATAATCGTACTGCTTACGGCAGACTCTCTCACTAGGAAAACGAAGACTTGTAGGACTCAATAATATGCACAAATGACTTGATAAACTGAAGAATGTGCAGTGTACAGCTTTATTTGTGGTCCACACTGCATCATGTTTTAGTCGATTGAGTTTTGCTGTTTGAATCCCGCCTGCAGGTACAATGTGCTGCACATCTCTAAAGGAATTGAGTATCCGGGAGACATCCGCTGGCCTCTGGCAGGCTGTCTTTTCCTGGCCTGGCTCATCGTCTACGCCTCTTTAGCCAAAGGAATCAAGTCATCAGGAAAGGTAACAACGCACGACGCAAACTCCTCCAAGCAACCCTCTGATCTCTTCTGCTGTTTGCACCTTTGACCAGCTGCAGGAGGAAAAGCTGTGGGTGCCATAGGTTTTATATAAGCAGGTTCGATAGTGGATTCAAACAAACTCCAACCCTAGTGCCACAGTTAAAAAGGTTTTAGGCCTTTTTGTTTTTACTGCAACCTGTCCACAGAGCAGCAGTGCAAACCAAACAGCATTTAAAGCCAATAATTAACAGACTCGAACATTTCCTTTAAAAATCTGAGGGCAGGGGTTCTCGCCTTGGCATCCCCCCCCACCCGATTTCGAGTTTATTCAGATTGAGTCCTTGTATAACGTTGCCCTCTACTGGACATAGATGTGACATACACCGTGGCATCATTTACACAGTTGAAATTTAGACAATTTAGACTGCACTAGATTATGCTGCAATAGATTATGATGCAGCATATTTTATGGAACATCTTAATTAAATTAAATTTCATTTTAGGGGTGGTGTCTGTGTCACGCGTTTGACACTTTTTACACTGTATTGCAGCTGCAGAAATGCTTTGACCACTCTTACTTGTTGGTGCATTTCGGGACCTCTGTGGAGCCTCACACTTGCTTTGTAATCATGATGACCCTATATGTGGGAAAACCAAACCTGCAAGACACCGTCGCTCTGAGGAGGATCATTTTTATTGTTGTTTTGGTTTTACAAAGTTGCTGTTTGTTTGATTCACCTGACATACGGGAAATAATCCCTCAAAAACACGTAGCCTAAGAAACTTAACTTTCAATCTGCGTTTGGGTATTTTGTAATAGCTAGGGAAAGTGTATAGGTTTGATGCCGTAATGGCTAAAAACGACAGCAACGGTCTTAATGTAAAAAAAGTATCAATGAATAAGGCATACGTTGCTGAAAGAGAGAAATTTAAAGACTGAATGTAAAAATAAGTAAGCTGACTCTAAAGAAGAATAGTCTCGTTTTTAGAGTTCCAGCATATAGCTTTCTTAAGCAAATCTCACACTTTAGTAATGACATTTTTTTTTGGTGCCATTCTCACTTTTCATCTCCTCCTTCGCCTTATCTTGTCTCCCCTTCTGCTCAGGTGGTTTACTTCACCGCCACATTTCCCTACGTGGTGCTGGTCATCCTGCTGATCAGAGGGGTGACCCTCCCCGGTGCCTTTGACGGCATCCTCTACTTTATCACACCAAAGTGGGAGAAACTGAATGATGCGAAGGTACCTCACGCCCGCCCGTTTAACCCAACCATGACACGTGTCGCACGCTTTGCCCTTTCCTGCCCTTTACCCGCAGCTCTTTCTCGCTTCCCCTGTCAGGTGTGGAAAGACGCAGCCACTCAGATCTTCTTCTCTCTGTCGGCTGCTTGGGGGGGCCTCATCACTCTCTCTTCCTACAATAAGTTCCACAATAACTGCTACAGGTAAACACACAAAAGGTAAACCATGCTTCTGGCAGACAAATTCAAACTGTCACCATAGACACACTGCATCTGTACGTCCGATAGAACTGTGGATAATAAATGGCACACTTTGCAGCCAGCATTGCTTTTTCTCTGTGACTTCACGTGTGTGTGTGTGCGCGCGCGAATATCTTCTGCAAATACAAAGTCCACTCTGAAAGTGTTTTGCCACAAAAAAACCCTTCAATAAGGCACTCATTAAAATATCACACACACACTCACACACGCCTCATACAACAGCCCTGCATGGATATAAAATAAAAATTTGTTGGACCAGTTTGCATTACAAGATGTGGCCGTTATTTATTTTCACTGGGTGAACAAAATAAGAGAAACATTTTACAATGGAAAGCACTACACGCCCTTGTATAAATGGCTTGCACTTTTTCCAGCCCTCTATCTGCAGTGAGTATTTATTCCTGCCACCAGATGGCGCCCTTGCATCTCTGATCTGTGTGTACACAAGACAGGGCTGTCCTGTATCCAATAAAAGAGCATTATCATACTATACATCCCGTGTTATCTGTAGCATGTTTTGAATATTGCCGTGCTTTTTCAGCCACTAACGCAGATATTTTGCTTACTCAGCACCGATTTCTCTCTCTCCTCTTCTTCCCTGCAGGGATACTATCATTGTGACATGTACAAACAGTGCCACCAGTATATTTGCTGGGTTTGTCATCTTCTCGGTCATTGGTTTCATGGCACACGAGTTGAAAGTGCCGATAGAGAAGGTGGCAGACGAAGGTAAGATACCAAACCAGCAGGCGGCAGCAGTAGGCCGGCGCTGCTCACTGAAACTCACCTGAGCAAATGGAATCTGTTTACCTGCTGGGGAGATGGTGTGTGCGCATCCTCGTTTACGTGTGTGTGTGTGTGTGCGTGTGTGTGTGTGTGTGTGTGTGTGTGTGTGTGTGTGTGTGTCAGGTCCAGGCATAGCATTCGTGGTGTATCCAGAGGCTCTGACCAGACTTCCCCTGTCTCCTTTCTGGGCGATCATCTTCTTCCTCATGCTCCTGACTCTTGGCTTGGATACCATGGTAACCGCTGCTCTTTAAATGTGTGCGTGTGCTCGTGTGCTGTTGTACGTCTTTACTTATGTGGCTCATATGTCCTCATACTGAAGATGGGAATTTACGGCTTGTACGTAAAAACTCAAGACCATTGTGGAGACATTTTTATGGGTAATCATGTTAAAAAAAACAAACAAACAGAGATTACCAAGTGGAAAAAAACAATTCGCAACAAATCATCATACATAAACTACGAACAAGGAGTGTACAGAAGCAGCAACCATACACAGTAACATACAGTACATAGAATTTATATGCTTAATACGCAAAGGCCTTTTTTTTCTTGTGTAGGCAGGACAACAAATACATACCCCCTCTTTCATTTTAGCCAGGTTAAGCTGAGAAAATCACATGAATCCAGAATGTGATTAGCTCAGTTTAGCACATTGACTGGAAGCGGAAGGGGAGCTGTTAGCCTGGCTCTGTTAAAAAATAAAAATAAAACTCCCTTCTTGTTAGCTGCCAGCTATCCACCAACCCATCCACGAGTCAGCTTTGTTCATGGCATCATAGAGGCTCTCTACGAGGACAGGACTGATGCTGCATATAGTTACTGTGTCCAGTGACTGTTTGCCAAGAAATAGCTTCTGTGCTAAGGCTAACTGTTCCTAAATCCACAATGAACAATAAACAACATGTAAGACAGTATTAGAGTTGTTGGAAGGTGTATTTCTTGTGAAAGTGAGATCAATACTCTGGGCAAGACAGGAAAACAAACCTGTTGCCTAAAATGGGGATCCTTTTGGCCACTAGGGGGCAGAAGAACTCCACAAACACCTTTGTCAAAACCTACAACCCACGTTACACTTCCGGCAGACAACGAGCGACATTTTCATCCCATTGGACTCGAGTTTCTGTCTGCCTGATGAATGTCAGCCCAACATTCACTCTCGCGTTAGCTCTGGTTTTGGTCTCCGCTAACTCCTGGGAAAAAGATCTTGCTCTTTAGCTGCTACATGTTCCACTTACCTCACCAGCTTGTTGCTAACTTTGTGGGCTAACAGAGGCTAAAAAAGCTCACTGGAGCCGCCTGTGGGCCCGTCACTGCAAACAACCCCTTTCACATTACGCAAAGTCATTTGATTCAATGTTAATCTAAAAAATATTCATAAGTGGAGCTCTACAGATAGGCTTCTTTGTTAAAGGGTTAGGATAAGTCACAGATCAGAGGAAGGGAATGAACAAATTCGTACGGATGAGTTGACAGTGCTCCGTTTGTATTTCTAAAAGCATTTCTTTTGGTAAATTCCGGTTTGTGAGAAAACAGTGCCTCTGTTGTGGCTGCAACAGCAAGCAGTGCGTTTCTGTTGGTGAAGATCTCTGAAGTTTCACAACATCAGCGACCTTTATGTCGGTAACGAGAGTCTCTTGACTTTTGCTTGCTCCAAAGTAAACACTCAACTTGGGTAGCACCATCCAGCTATGTATAAATGCCTCGCACGTTGACCCAATTAACATAATTACCCATACACACCACCCACTGTGATTGATTTCAGCTGAAGTGCTCGAGCTCTCTCCGGGTACCTGAGCAGAGGGGGGTGGGTGGTTGGGGGGGTCTGTGTGATTAGAGTGAGTGAACCTAAGTTGAGTTGACCTCAAAGTTTTGGAACAACAATGCTGAAATAACTCTAAGTTTAAGTACAACTAAAGTACATACAATTTAAGCAAGTGGTTCCAGCTTTGAGTTGCAAACGTGAGTATTTGAAGTATTTTTCACTATTTTCTGACATTTTATTGGGCAAACAATCACAAAAGTAACGTAGAGATTAATCATGAGTGAAAAATGCTTTAGCCACGGTTTTTGGTTTCTATGAGGCTAGAGGCAGGTATGGAGCCTTGAGTGTGCCACCAGAATATTTACAGTGTTTACAGTTTTTAGTTATAAGCAATTAATAAAAAAATGATCCAAAATTGCTATTATAAATTCATAAAATTTGCATTTAACACTAATACATACACTAATAAACTCAAAGTAAAAAAAAATGGAAAAGATCATTCAATTTACGAATTAATAATTCTATTTCTTTATTCTGTTTTTAAAGGATTTCAAGTGTTGCTTTGTGTCCATTGCACAATTCATTTGTCTCCCGCTGTGACATATTCAGTTACTGGTTTCTTCTTCTTTTCCTTTCGGCTGCTCCCTTTCAGGGGTCGCCACAGCGAATCATGCGCCTCCATCTAACCCTGTCCTCTGCATCCTCTTCACTCACACCAATTAACTTCATGTCCTCTCTCACTACATCCATAAATCTCCTCTTTGATCTTCCTCTAGACCTCCTGCCTGGCAGCTCCAACCTCAGCATCCTTCTACCAATATATTCACAGTCTCTCCTCTGAACGTGTCCAAACCACCTCAGTCTGGCCTCTCTGGCTTTATCTCCGAAACATCTAACACGAGCTGTCCCTCTGATGTACTCGTTCCTGATCCTGTCCGCCCTCGTCACTCCCAAAGAGAACCTCAGCATCTTAAGCTCTGCCACCTCCAGCTCTGCCTCTTGTCTTTTCTTCAGTGCCACTGTCTCTAAGCTGTACAACATCGCTGGTCTCACCACCGTCTTGAACACCTTTCCTTTCATTCTTGCTGATACTCTTTTATCACACAACACACCTGACACTTTTCTCCACCCGTTCCAACCTGCTTGCACTCGCCTCTTCACCTCTTTTCCACAGTCTCCGTTGCTCTGAACCGTTGACCCTAAGTACTTAAAGTCCTGCACCTTCTTCACCTCTGCTCCCTGTAACCTCACCGTTCCACCTGGGTCCCTCTCATTGACACACATGTATTCTGTCTTACTGCGGCTAAGCTTCATTCCTCTGTTTTCCAGAGCAGACCTCCATCTCTCTAGATTCTCCTCCACCTGCTCCCTGCTCTCACTACAAATAACAATGTCATCCGCAAACATCATAGTCCATGGAGATTCCTGTCTAACCTCATCTGTCAGCCTGTCCATCACCAGAGCAAACAAGAAGGGGCTCAGAGCCGATCCTTGATGCAGACCCACCTCCACCTTGAACTCCTCTGTCACACCTACAGCACACCTCACCACGGTCTTACAGCTCTCATACATGTCCTGCACCACTCTAACATACTTCTCTGCCACTCCAGATTTCCTCATACAATACCACAGCTCCTCTCTCGGCACCCTGTCATACGCTTTCTCTAAATCTACAAAGACACAATGCAACTCCTTATGACCTTCTCTGTACTTCTCCATCAGCATCCTCAAAGCAAACACTGCATCTGTTGTGCTCTTTCTAGGCATGAAACCATATTGCTGCTCACAAATGCTCACCTCTGCCCTTAGCCTAGCTTCCACTACTCTTTCCCACAACTTCATTGTATGGCTCATCAGCTTTTTTGCTCTGTAGTTGCCACAGCTCTGCACATCTCCCTTGTTCTTGAAAATTGGCACCAGTACACTTCTCCTCCATTCCTCGGGCATCTTCTCACTCTCCAAGATCTTGTTAAACAAACTAGTCAGAAACTCAACTGCCACCTCTCCTAGACACTTCCATACCTCCACAGGTATGTCATCAGGACCAACTGCCTTTCCACTCTTCATCCTCTTCAATGTCCTCCTCACTTCACTCTTGCTAATCTTTGCCACTTCCTGCTCCACACCAGTCACCTCTTCTACTCTTTGTTCCCTTTCATTTTCCTCA
>CM022485.1:5241133-5303387 GCA_011952105.1 Coreoperca whiteheadi
TGAAGAGTGGAAAGGCAGTTGGTCCTGATGACATACCTGTGGAGGTATGGAAGTGTCTAGGAGAGGTGGCAGTTGAGTTTCTGACTAGTTTGTTTAACAAGATCTTGGAGAGTGAGAAGATGCCCGAGGAATGGAGGAGAAGTGTACTGGTGCCAATTTTCAAGAACAAGGGAGATGTGCAGAGCTGTGGCAACTACAGAGGAATAAAGCTGATGAGTCATACAATGAAGTTGTGGGAAAGAGTAGTGGAAGCTAGGCTAAGGGCAGAGGTGAGCATTTGTGAGCAGCAATATGGTTTCATGCCTAGAAAGAGCACAACAGATGCAGTGTTTGCTTTGAGGATGCTGATGGAGAAGTACAGAGAAGGTCATAAGGAGTTGCATTGTGTCTTTGTAGATTTAGAGAAAGCGTATGACAGGGTGCCGAGAGAGGAGCTGTGGTATTGTATGAGGAAATCTGGAGTGGCAGAGAAGTATGTTAGAGTGGTGCAGGACATGTATGAGAGCTGTAAGACCGTGGTGAGGTGTGCTGTAGGTGTGACAGAGGAGTTCAAGGTGGAGGTGGGTCTGCATCAAGGATCGGCTCTGAGCCCCTTCTTGTTTGCTCTGGTGATGGACAGGCTGACGGATGAGGTTAGACAGGAATCTCCATGGACTATGATGTTTGCGGATGACATTGTGATTTGTAGTGAGAGCAGGGAGCAGGTGGAGGAGAATCTAGAGAGATGGAGGTCTGCTTTGGAAAACAGAGGAATGAAGCTTAGCCGCAGTAAGACAGAATACATGTGTGTCAATGAGAGGGACCCAGGTGGAACGGTGAGGTTACAGGGAGCAGAGGTGAAGAAGGTGCAGGACTTTAAGTACTTAGGGTCAACGGTTCAGAGCAACGGAGACTGTGGAAAAGAGGTGAAGAGGCGAGTGCAAGCAGGTTGGAACGGGTGGAGAAAAGTGTCAGGTGTGTTGTGTGATAAAAGAGTATCAGCAAGAATGAAAGGAAAGGTGTTCAAGACGGCGGTGAGACCAGCGATGTTGTACAGCTTAGAGACAGTGGCACTGAAGAAAAGACAAGAGGCAGAGCTGGAGGTGGCAGAGCTTAAGATGTTGAGGTTCTCTTTGGGAGTGACGAGGGCGGACAGGATCAGGAACGAGTACATCAGAGGGACAGCTCATGTTAGTTTGGACACGTTCAGAGGAGAGACTGTGAATATATTGGTAGAAGGATGCTGAGGTTGGAGCTGCCAGGCAGGAGGTCTAGAGGAAGACCAAAGAGGAGATTTATGGATGTAGTGAGAGAGGACATGAAGTTAATTGGTGTGAGTGAAGAGGATGCAGAGGACAGGGTTAGATGGAGGCGCATGATTCGCTGTGGCGACCCCTGAAAGGGAACAGCCGAAAGGAAAAGAAGTTTTGGTTTTATTGAAAACCTATTCAACAAAAAAGCTCCGATAAGCCCACTGTACACTACCTGCCCAGGACCAAACGGCAAACAGATAAAGCTAGCAATTAGCTAATCAGTAACATGGAGCATTTAGCAGCTAAAGAGCCACAGACCAAACTGGAGCCAAATAAATCGGCTAGTGCAGCTTAAAGTTACTCGTTTTCAGTACATCCCATGTACCACTACACTTCTAAGTTACAAAGCTCTTATTGTGTCAGTTACTGCACTGATTCATTCCCGATGGAACATCAGTGAACAAACACGTCAGGCTCCGGGATGTTTTCAAAGTCCAGAGAACCTCCGACTACAATCCCGCACAAACATTTCCCAGCCTATACACCAACTCCTTCAAGTGCACCGTGATGCTCCTGAGCCGGGCAGAGGGCCCAGTGGCGCATTAAGACACAAGTCAACAGTAACGGTAAATGATGATGTTACTTTGCCTTGGCAGCGGCGGCTCCGAGGAGAGGGCTGGTGGCTTTGTTGCAGAAAGTGGCTCGGCGGTAATAGGCTCGGGATGTTGACGGGAAATTAGTTTTGGGAGTGCAGGAGGAAGGAGAGGAGCAGAGAAGTGGCAGATAGCTCGGTGCCAGTGGGTTTCCACAGCACGCACACGCATACACGCCACTATCACAATGTCTCTCAATTTGCCTGTTTGTATATTCATCCACTGCTGTCCTCTGGGTTTTTGAACCCCTTCTACCATCATGTTACATTTGCTAATCTCCAGACTCCACCTGTCAGTTCTCTCCATTGTAATCTAAATTCTTAATACTGATTTGTTTACAAATCTTTTCTCCTGCTCAGGATTAGGATAATGTTCTTTATTTGTTTAGGAAATAAATGACATTACAGTGTAAAAATTGTGTTTATTGGATGAACTGAAGACGAACGCACACGCCGCACTCCACTGAATTCCAACAGCAGCGACTGCTCTTATTCAAATGAGCTAAACCTGCTGACTGGAGGCTTTTCAGTTGAAACGCTGCCGTAAACTGGCCTGATTAGATCATTTTCTGTAGTTCTGTACAGCCAGTGGGGCTCTGTTGTGACATTTCTTTAAGAGTTAGCCTGAAACTGCCTTTAAAACTGATTTGTTAAAATGAAATAAAAATGATAACCAGAAAGTACCAGAGCCATTGTCATTTTCAGGCAAAATTTCAAATTTGAGCATTGTCTTGATTAAAACATCGCTCATAATAAATGCCACTAAACAGGAAAAATTTGACTTTTCCCTCCCCTATCCCCTCTTCTTCTCCCAATCATCTTCATCCCAGTTTGCCACCATTGAGACCATCGTGACCTCTGTGTCCGACGAGTTCCCCAAATACTTGAGGAAACACAAACCGCTCTTCACCCTGGTCTGCTGCATCTGCTTCTTCATCCTGGGATTTCCCATGATCACAGAGGTACGGCACGGCCACACCAAAGACACACATCAACGTGCACACCGGTGCAACACCACAGGGCCACTTGAGCATTCTCCCCCGCACCCTGCGACTCTTTGAATAGGCCGACAGATTTCTGCATGTAAAGCGAAGTCGCAGCCTTCAGAGGAAAGGCTCAGTGAGTGGAACAAGAGAGGCTAAGTCTTATTAAAATCCCCCAAGACAGCTTCAGAGGGCAAAATCCAGCCCAAAGCAGAATTCATACATGTCATTTCTTATGATCTGGTAAAGGCCAGTGTGAAAGTTATGACCTTGGACAAGTCAGAGGTGGAAAAAAGGGAGGGAGGAGGCCAGAGGTGTCATCGTAAGACGTAGCTTGGAAACGTTTTTGTAATATTTTGTTTGCGTGTGTGTTTGTGACAGAGTGGGATGTTCATGCTGCAGTTGGTGGACACATTCGCCGCCTCCTACTCTTTGGTCATCATTGCTATCTTCGAGCTGGTGGGGATTTCCTACCTCTATGGTGAGTACTGCTGATCCTGTTTCATCTCGTGACCTTTGACCAGCACGACGGACAGTCAAAAGCCCTCCTAGTGGCCACTGGAGGCTGTAATGTTAGTTACATCCCACAATATGAAAATGAACAAACAACATACTGACAATTTTGTTCTTGTAGGCGTCCCGACGGTGACATTTAGGGGGAAGGTCACGAGGTCACCAAAAACCAAAAGGCTTAGGAGTAACTTAACACCAGGCCGAAAGGTTTTACTGCCCTCTCTGGTTGAAACCTTCAACGCTTTTCCCGCTACGATCACGCCCAGCGTAACTGATGGATGTGGTCAGAAATGTGCTTTTTTGCACCTGTAACCGCACCCAACAGCGATATCACAGCGTCCAGGAGTACACCTGTCCATCACTGCAGCAAGTGGAACTTTAAACCACTGGAGGTCAGCAAAGACAAGATTGTCAGGGGGTATTAAGTATTAAGTTACTCTTTATTTCTCTGAGGCGCAAAATACATCTTAGTGTGTCAGATGTATTTTGTGCACAATGTAGACACTGGAAAATAAACATAACTTCAACAATTATTATTATCCCAAAAGTAATTTGTTTTGCTGCCAAGCTTAAACACATACAGTCAATGACAGAAATGCGGCGATTGCAGAAACAATTCATAGTCAAAAACATAAAAGTAATATCAAATATTAAAAATCAAAAAACGTACTTAAGTAAAGAAGTAAGTAATGTCCAATCTAGGTTCATGCTGAGGAAAGCAGACATGTCCTCAGTAAATTGCATAATAATCTGCCCATTTGGTTTGGATTTGTCTTCAGTACAAATGGAAATGTTGGCCTGATGGTGGCACTAGAGGAAAGGTCAGAGAGTCACCGTGACTATTAGGAATCATCGTTTGGGTATCTTTAATGTCTCCTAATTCCATATAAATGCGGCTTTTTGCTTTCAAGATACTGTCATGAACCGAAGTCTTGGTCAAAGTAACATTTTAACCTGATGGTGGCACCAAAGGCGTTAGGATTCGTACTCCGAGGACCGTGGATATTCAATCCAAATTAATGGTAATCTAGTTAGTTTTTGTCAACATATCTTGTTGAGGACCAAAATGTTGGCTGGACTGAATTACCTACATCTTTCATCCTTAGATTGTTTGCAGGTCAAAAAATCAACTTAAAGTCTCTTTCAGCAAATATCAGATATCATAACCTGTATCACACCATCGGCGACGTTCCTGAACGTAGCTACAGCAAAACCTTTCTGTCGTCAAGATATTCTTTATTCTTTTTTGTGTGCTCCAGAAATTCTTCCAGTTGACAGGGTGTGGGCCATCAAGGGTTCATATATCCTGACTTAGCCTCATGTAGGGTACAGGCTCCCAAAACACTGGATCCTACACCTCCTATTTGCAGCTCTATAGCATCTTTTGTTAGACCCTTGATGCCTGGTAAATGTCCGTGTGTGTCTTCCGAACACCACACACCCAGTTTGTGACGCAGACATTCTGTTCAAACTTTGTGGTCTTCAAGCCCAAAGCCGAGACACCCGAGGGATGTCACTTGAGTAATTTTCTCAGACTTGACAAAGCACCTATGACTAGAGGAACGGCCTTCGGCGTGTACAATCAGTGGAGGGACCCTTTAACTATGTGCTAAACCTTAAATCATTTCATGTTTTAGCTGAGAGTTTTGGTGTCCCATGAGGCTCTGAACGCTGTTCCAGAGGCTTTTTGATTCCGAAATAAAACCAATCTGGACGAAACTAAACTAGAAATGGTCAAATTTAAAGATCTTTCATCTTGTCTATGTGTAAGAGAGGCTGATCATCCAGAGGTCCATCATGTTGGACGGCGTCTCTCACTTTCTCTGCTGTGTACAAAATGTTATTCCAGCTGTGACCACGAGGTGTCTCTGTTGTAATGCACTGTACAAGTCTCACAAGTCACAGGCAGAGAGCTCAGGTGTGTGTGTGTGTGTGTGTGTGCCAGAAGGCTGTTACCAAGGAGCAAAGCAAACGGCTCTGCTCCAGTTTGTCGGAGCATCAGAACAGGTGACATATTGAAATGATTGTGTGACTCTGCCTCTTCATGTCACTCACTGTTATCCGTCAATAAAGTCAGAGGAATGAAGCCATCTGCTCCCTCGCTTTTTTTCTCAGGGACGACAGAAACTGATACCCTCTCTCTCTCTCTCTTTCTCTCTCTCTTTCTCACTCACACAGTCATAAGGATGGATTGAATTTGCTGGTCCTTTTTTTTTAAGGAACCTTATTAAACCCAGGTCACTGTCTGTGTCTGCTCTTTCTCCCTTTCTCCCATTTCTCTTATTTTATTTTATTTCTTTTCTCTGTCCTTTTTTTTTCCCTCTCCGCAGGTCTGCAGAGGTTTTGCGAGGACATCGAAATGATGATTGGTTTCCAGCCAAACCGATTCTGGAGAATCTGCTGGGCTTTTGTGACTCCAACAATTCTGACGGTATGTTTGTTTTTGCTCATCTCCTTCTCTCTCTCTCTCTCTCTCTCTATCACACACACACACACACACACACACAAAACAGACACATTGACGTGTGCAGCTTAAAATGTTTCCATTTCCACTGGCGCCTTTCAAGTTCATTGATTTGCAATTGGAAAGGAACAGGAGAGGAATTGCTCGTGCTACACGGAAATCTAAAATTATTTCTTCCTGCTAATTGCTGACATGTCGCCCAAGTCTCAGGCTGTTTGTGGCTTTCAAAATAGTACCTGCCAAATAGTTAGTGTGACGTCAGTTCAGCTGCTGTTGCGCTTGTTTCCAGAGAACACATGGTCTGTAAAATGGCCACTTATTTGTCATGTGGCAGAAGCTGTGAATTCCAAGGCACAGGGCTTCACCAGCATGTCAGTGTTGGACACCGGCCAGCATTAGTGTTAGTAGCTGTAATGGAAACCACTGTAGCGCCAAAGCATAGGTGACGATGACAAATAGAGCAGCAGTCAAGCCGGCTGGTCATCTTTCTGCTCTTGAGGGAGATCAGATTTCCTCGGGGAGCTCGTTGATGCACAAGCCCAGCCTAATCTATTTCTGTACTCACTGCTCAGATAGTAAAAAGGAAGGCCTCGTTTTCATGGTCATCCATCCTCTTCTTTATATGGAGCTGTGGACACAGCTGTAGCTACTGTATGTGTCCAGAGTTCAGTACAGTTAATTGGGATGAAATCTACTGTATATTCTTTGTTTAGTGCAGAAAAGTGTTTACACAGTTTAGCAACATCAGGCTACAGCAGTCACAAAGCTGCACGATTTACAGTGGTTTCTATCCTTACCAATGAGGATTTGCATCTGAAGGATGCAGAAAAGGCAAGTCATTTCGTAATAGATTACTTTTGAAGTAATCACATTAGCATCACATTAGCTTTGGATGAACTCTAGAGTGATTTGTTTCCCTGAAGGATTTTGGTTATTTTCTGCCATTATTTGTACTGAACTCCAGTAAGTTTTAACTGTGTGTCCATTACCTATAGTAGGCTACATACTGCATGACCTCTAATTATTATACCGTATAGGGATAACCTTCACAAATATAAAAGGCGGTATATGACGGTTGGATTCCGGAACTGGAGGTCATCTTGGTTATTCTCGGCAGCGTGACAGTGACCTTCTGACACAATACTTACATGATTGTTTCCGTGGGAAGAAATTGCCAGTATGGCTGCAAATACAGTGGCCTTTAAAAGGAATCTAGCGACTTCATTTTATTTTCTCAAAAATAATTTCTTCACATGTACAAATAGCAACAACTATAAAACCTATCATAGATTTGCAGGTTGTGTTGCAAGCTTACAGCACGACATGCACAGATTTTGCTCTTTAGCTGTACAGGTTTTTTTTACACATTTGCCATTGTAAGTCATCATTAGAACACAGCTTACTCTAAACTGCAGGGCGCCATGTCCTCTTGCAGCAGGAAGCACATTTTGCGGGCATTGAACTGCTCCTTTTGAAAAACAAATCTGTGAAAATCTGCAAACACCACTCAACTTGGCCATTTTTATCCCTGTGGAGCCGACCAGTACGACCACAGCCTTATACTTGTGGCCACTGAGCAGCGCCACTGGATCCGAAGCTGAAGTGACTTGCTCGAGGGCACCGTGGCAGTAAGAGAGCGCGAAGGTAAGAGAGACGCCATCTCATTTAACACACATTTCCTGGATTCCCTGCTCTGTCCAGGGCATCCTGGGACTGAGTCTGTACCAGTGGAAGGTCATGACGTATGAGGACTACACCTACCCCACCTGGTCCATGGTTATGGGCTGGCTCATGGTCATCTGCTCCGTCATCTGGATCCCCATCATGTTCGTCATTAAAATGTACCTCGCCCCCGGAACTTTCATTGAGGTAATAATTGAGACAAAGCCGTGACGAGACTTTGTCACGTATGTTTTGTTTTAGTCCCGCATGCTCACACACACACACACACACACGCACACACACACGCACACACACACGCACACACACACTGTCGGAGAAATCCAGTCTCATCCTTTGCTCATTAGCAGGGCGAGGCGGGCTGGTGGCTGAGTATTAATTTGGAAATGTTTCTGGGAGTCCGATGGGTCCCTTTCAAATACTCAGATAAATGGATGATGATGATCGTGGCTTTCTCTCTTAACGTCTCTGTTCCCTCAGCAGCTCTGACAGCAGCCTCAATCACGGACCATTCTCCCACTTGACTGTAATAAATTCATAATCATCTTAGTTTTTCCTCATACGTTAGGGCAATATTGTAGGGCAGTGCTGCAAAATCACTTCAAACCACCCACATGTTTTGATGATGTTTGACGAGCAAAAAGGGGTAGCCGGCTAACTTTCTTGGCATTTTGTAAGTTGTGGTTTTTACTGATTTTTAGAAAAGGCGTCAAATCAGTCTTTACATCATCTCAGGGTCACAAGAGTAGACATTACCCATTACGGGGTTTCAAAACTGGCGGACCAAAAAGAACCACCAACAGGAGGAGTGAATTTCTCAGCAGTAAACGAAATATAAGCAGGCATATCAGTAAGATCCAAATGTCATGTATATAATAAATCCCATGATGAAAATGCACAGTTTGACACAAGTGATAAGTGGGCTGCATTAACAGTATGCAGCACTTTTATACCAAAGCCCTTTCAGTGTGCCTCTCATTAGCCCGCACACATTCTCACTCTGATGCTATTCAAGGAAATGGCCTTGCCCACAGGAGCAAAGGGTTGTCAGAATGGGGTTCAGAGTTTTGCTCAAGTGTGGACATGTGGACAGAAGGTGCCTGTGGATCGAATCTTCAGCCCTACAATTGCTGGATGCCTCACTAGCCTCAGCTAAACAAATTGAACCCATATATTTGACATTTGAGGTCAGTACGCTACTAAACATAAACTAGACGTCAAAGGAATACCTCCGTCCATCAACCACAGGATGTGCGGTTTGATCCCGAGGCTCCTTCCGTCCACATGTGCAGGTGTCCCTGAGCAAGACATTGAGCTCCTGTGTATGGGAGATTGAGAGGGGAAGAGCTTTGGATAAAAGCGCTCTATAAATGCTGTCCAACATCTAAAACTTTAACCCAGCGTGGTCTGACCGAAGTATTCTATCATTAAAAAAGTCCCTGTTTTCTTCCACTTCCACTTTAATTTATGATGGTGTATGCACAATATCACATATTGTTCTGCATCCATTTGATTCAGTTCAGTTCAGATGACTCTTAGTGGTAGTATCAAAAAAATATACTGTGGCATGCACATGGCTAAAAATTCTACAACTCTGTGCCCCATCCCCCACTACAGATATGAGTTGATGTAAAAGCGCTGTAAAAACCTGCTGTGTGTTGCCGCTCCTCTTGCAGCGTCTGAAGCTGGTCTGCTCCCCTCAGCCCGACTGGGGTCCTTTCC
This sequence comes from Coreoperca whiteheadi, assembly GCA_011952105.1. Taxonomy (NCBI): domain Eukaryota; kingdom Metazoa; phylum Chordata; class Actinopteri; order Centrarchiformes; family Sinipercidae; genus Coreoperca; species Coreoperca whiteheadi. Next base: position 5,250,380 of record CM022485.1, read on the forward strand.
TGATGAAGCACCGTGGAGAACGCTACAGGAACATGATGGACCCTCTGGGAACCAACTCCCTGGGCCTCAAACTGCCCCCCAAGGACTTCCAGCTCGGCTCCTACCAGTAGCAGCCGCCCCGGCAGCACCCGCACCCACCACCTCCAGCCCCTGCAGGAGGCACTGGGAGGGGTGGGGGGCGGGGGGGGCGACTTCCACCTCTTCTTCTTCCTCTCACCTCTCTCTCTTTCTCTTCTCTGTACTTCACCCTCTTTGCTTCCTGTCTTCCTTCCTGTATCGTGGATGTGGAAACAGGCTCCCACTCCTCTTCCCTCTCTTCTTCTTCTTCACCACTTCCTCTGTTCTGTCAGGGAGGTGTGGCTACCCAGGTGGAGTCTACTCCTCCACTGCTGCTTTGTACTTGGTTAATGGGCTATCATTGCCTCCCACACATGACCACTGATTACTCCAGAACCCTTCCCAGGGATCTTTATTCCAAGATAAAAATTGTGTCATAAAATGACACAGCTCAGACTGCACTTGCAATATTAGACTCACTGTAGCTGCTCCCTATGGAGTCGTGTGTGTACGTTTGTGTGTGCGTGTGCCCCATCATATTTGTGTGTAGAGATAATGAATCATCTTGGTGCAAGCAGACACAGGGAAACCAAAACAAAATTGAGCGACAGAGAAACAACGGTTCAACGAGCTCGACGGGGATCTGTGTTTTGTTCCATCTGTGTACAAAATACCATCGGCAATACAAATAATATCAAACTGCCTCGAGAAAAAAAAAGAAAAATAAACACAGTATGCGCTGTTTCACATTTTGTTCCTATCCAGCAGTATATATGTATATTCACACTAGCTATTGCTCAGTCGCTGTTGCTTTGTTAAAAATAGATTACAAGATCTGCAATTTGTGCCTCCTATGTCCCAGTAGAGTAGTGAATGCATTCTGATTACCACTTTAAGTAGATACACTTTGGCCTGGATGACTCTGCAGTATGATAGAAGCTTGGGTCTATTTTTCTCTCTAAATCCGAGGGACCATTTGTGATACCCTCTCTCTTCGTCTATTTATTAAGTCGTAATTCTTGTTCTCCTCTACTGTATTATTCTAGAATGTAAAGTAGCACATTCCTAATGTAGGAAACCACTAGAGTAGTCGACCCTTCCTTTAGTAGGTGATAACGTGGCCATTTAACCTTTTTAAGTCTCGAAAACCTGACCTGACGGTCGCTCTGTGCATATATTTTAGACAGTGTATTTATTGCTATATGTGTCGTGAACTTGTCAAGCCATCTGTGAAAACCATCTTTGCAATGTAAATCACATCAGTAGAGTAACAGTATGATACATACTGTATATATATGTATGTATATATATATACACAGTAATGTATGTGTATAGCCTCCAGCAGAGGAGAGCGCTAGCAAGACAGATTGAGAATGTGTGTGTGCGTATGTGTTCATGTCTCTCTGAACCCCATGTTTCTCTTGCTAGCTGTGCAATAACTTGTACAAAGTCTACACTTCTTAAAAAAAACAAAAAAAACAATTCTTCCAGTAGTTAGTGTGTGTGTGTGTGTTGTCGCGTCCTCACAACGTTAGGAGCAGCTGCTATGTGTGAGTAGATGACGATTAGACTAGAAAATGGCCTCCTTCTTTCCTGGAAGTGTACTTTGTCTCTTGTTGTTTGTGGTAGACCTCCGGAGACCTCTTTGCCATTTCAGACTTATGCCTCTTGCTCCTCTGTGTGTCCTCGTGAAAACAGGGTCTCAGGTATACTCGATTCCACCAGACTACGCGAGTAGTTGTCGGAATAATAGCATTCAGTGCATAGGAAACAGAGAGTAGAGCCATCCTAATGCTAAACTATATTGGAAGTGGTCTGGAAGTGTGTGGCAAAGGACCAGAATCAAAATACTTCCTGAAGACCTCAATGCAGTATCACTTTGCTTTAAGCTTGCTTTTGCTTAAATGCGCCTTGCGTTGATTGTACAGGACACACGAGTGACTTAACCTGTTTTGACCAACTGTGTGCAGTGCTTAATCAAGTATCTTGCTTTTAATTATGTTAATATGAAAGTAAGATGGAAAACAATAATTAGTTAATAAGCTAGCTTGTTGACCGTCAACACACTGGTGAGTTTTATTTGCAGAAAATGAAACTCTTTCAGCGACCTTCGCCTCCATCAGAATCAGTCAAATCACTGTAATATAGAACATGTTTCCCTTTATGTTGTGCTGTTAAGACCTCATCAGCACAAATGGGCTACTGTAGAGTGTTTCTCTTAAAAAGGCGTGAAAGTCATCTCCACATGTGACACCACAGCAACCTGAAGGAACAGTCCGGTGCAGCTCAGCAGGCGCCCAACTGGCTTTGCAGCCTCTTTAAATGTGACATGACAGGCAGCCAACCTTAAGTTCGTGTGCTGCCAACCAATTACCTACAAAGTAACACCATGTATCCACTCAGAAGCAATTAGTCCTTTCCACGCCTTGACCGGTTGGATATGCATATTCATGTTGACGCAAGTCCTGATTGGTTTGGGCACGCTTTAAACACTGCAGTTGAGTGTTTTAAATGGAGGCTGCGGTATGAGGTTTAAGGCTCTCCCTAACTATTTCACTAGGCCGTGTCTTTTCATAATCTTTACATGAAAATAGCATAGATATGACTTAAGAGGTTGTACGGTTTGAAAACAAAACATAATCACTTAATGAGCACAAAAGCACTGTCGTTAAATAACTTGCTTGCTCCACACTGTTGCTTTTGTTAAGCCTTAGTGGCTTTTGGCTCTATTTGTTCGAACGTGATAATAATGTAAGTCTGTGTATGCTTGTGTGTGTGCGCGCGCGCGTGTGTGTGTGTGTGTGTGTGTGTGCTTGTCCCTGTAGTTTTACTGAACTCCACTTAACTGTCAATCAGATGTTTGCGTGGCCAGTCTCAGAGCAGATTGCTGACAGAAGCAGAGGAGATTTACAGGACTTTTTTTTTCCCTAGGATGCCTCGGCCTGACGCTCCTCTTTCTCTTTTCTGATGGATGATTAGACCAACAATTGTGAACTTGAGCTGGGTAAAACAAACTTTGAAAACTGATGTGCTCCAGAAAACTCAATCCAATGGCGGACGCTCACTTGAGAGCAGGGGTGGCCAAAGATGCAGGCTGGCATTTTAAATCATGTGTTGTATGTAGTGGACAGTAAAAGCCTTTTATGTCCTGAGATAGATTTTTAATTGTTTCCTTTAGGGCCACAGCTAAATAGCTAAAAGCTTTGTGTTTTTACGTCTCCCTGTTTCCATTTCTACTGGGCCTCTCTGCTTTAGTTTTGAGAAAAAAAAATTGGCTTAGGGTTCAGTTAAAAACTGAAGAGCTTGCATGTGCAGTTTGTGTTGCTGTAACTCAATGTCCATGTATAGTAATCCTTGTCTTTCTCTCTCTCTCAATAGTATAAGTCCGTGCATGTTTGCTTTAGGGAGCTTTTTGTTCTACATAACTGTAAGAAACAGAGGGTTGCTGTTGTCGTTCTTACAGGAGGAGGAAGAAGATAAAAATGTAACTGTCAATTCGCTTTGCCAGCAAGTCAACTTTGGGCAGTATAGGTAACCAAAGAAAGAGTACTTTAACTAGGGTTGTAGTGACAACAAGCTTCAGAAGAAAAAAGGAATGTGCCACCTGCGTATAGGAGGTTGAGATACTGCCATTCAAATCCCATGTAGTGTTCCTCGATGTTTGCCAATACGTTACAAAACATCTTCAGGTAACCATTGGCCTTATAGATGTCCTCTAATGGTATAATATTGTATGTATTTCAAAATTAACACCACAGAATAGCTTATCGTCTGTCTCATATGGTACCAGTATTCCTATTGTTATGTCTGTTGTGTCTTTTTGGCACTTTATTGTCTGACCTATGAATGCATAGGTTAAATTTCTAATTACTTGAGTAATGTCATATATTTCTGTGTGTTCTATGTGAGGCACTGCTGCCTATGGATATAGATGTGTGCCTCCGACAGCCCATGACATCCTTTGATTTGAAAATAGAGAGTAGATATATAATAAATATGTTTTAAAATTGGTGTGAGATGTGAAAAAAAAAAGAAGAAAATAAAATCTATATCATATATGTGAAAAGCATTTATTTATTTTCAATGTCACCAGTCTTTGAGGCCCTACCTCAGATTTTGTATTTATGTATAGAAATGCAATTGGATTATAGTATCTTTGCCAATAATAATATATCGCTATTATATCATGAAATGTATAACCTATGAATCAATAAATAAATGTTATTGTTTTCTTTGTCGTCACGGACTTTCTTTTAGACCCCCTGCTGTGCAAGTGGAATTATAAACAAGACTGACAAGGAAATTAGGTTAAGACAATAAGTCTTATAGGGAAATGTTTATAGGGAAATCATGATCAAAGAGGAGTTTGAAAGAAAAAGCTGATTTGAACGCTCCTGCAGGCATGCTGTTTGTTGGTACATACCATGTGCTAATGAACACCACAGACTGTGGCAGACAAGCTTGCATATTTCACGTGGAAATAATTTGCAATTTAAATTATTTTGCGTGCACCGCACCAGTTAGTACAGTATATCGTGCACACCAGTAAGTTAAGTCCCTTTAACATTGCCAGGAGGCAGAAAGACCGTAGAGATTTATTGAATTCAATGCATCAAGGCATATTGAGTTGTTATGAAAGGCAGGGAAATAATAAGTGAGGGGAACTGATTTGTAAAATACATTAATTCTACATATAATTACACAACATAATTCAGTATTGTAAATACTGATATTGGCACAAACATAGGGTATTCAATAACAAAAAAAAAAGGATCAGAAATGCTGTACATAGTTTTCCTCTTACCTAGGTTTTGGTGTGAGTTGCCCAGTTTTGGAGACATTGGCTCTACAGATGTCTGCTTTTTTTAAAAGTTATTGGGACTAGTTGCACTCGGCTGATATGTTGTGAGAAGTTGGGAACTGTTTTCTTTCTATTGATAGTTCCCACATGAAACTGCTCACAACAAATCTGTGGATTATCTCAAGTAATCTCGGGTCCTGATTTCTGGAAAGACACGTTGCTGTTGAGTTTTTTAAATGCATTTTTTTTTGCGCTTTGAGCAATACAAGCCGAGTGCCATATGGTCCCATTTTATGAAAAAAATGCAGACATCTCTACGGCCGCTATCTCCAAAACTCTGCAACCGACACCAAAACGATCTAGATGAATAAACAGCACCACAGGTAAGAGGAAAAATAGGTACTTTTGATTTTAGGTTGACCTGTCCCTTTAATAGTTTTGGGGGATCAAAATCATTTTAAACACACACTGACACTGATTGTGCATCCTTTTAACCAAAACTAAAAGTCTACAGCGGCTCTGTGAAGCTGTACTTAGGCACAGAGGTGGTTTGAGGCAAACGCTAACATGCTGATGTTTAGCAGGTAATATTTTACCAGGTTCACCATGCTAACAATCGTTAATAATTAGCACAAAACATACACACACACACAATAAACATAGGAGGATTATGGCAATGTCAGTAGTTTTGGAGGTATCTGGTCATAAACAAATGTATTGGGCAACTGAACTTTTGATGGCAGTAGATGAAAAGTCAGAGAATCAATAAAGCTGGTGGGTGTCATCCTCTGGGAACCATGAATGTCTGTACAAATTTAATTTTAATGGAAATCCATCCAACCGTTCTTGAAATATTTCTGTCTAGACCAAAGTGGTGGACCGACAGTCAAACGTTTCCATACAGCCATGCTGCTAACACAGCTAAAATATCACATACATTTTAAAGAGAAATCACCATATTGTATTTTAGAGTACATACATTCCGGGAATGTGAACAGGCTCCTACCAAATCCATTGTAATTAAGAGTAAAGTATACCCTCAGCCACATTGGAGGAGCTCATCAATGAGGTCCTTGTTTAGTCTTTAGTTTGAAATAAAAACCAGCAGACGCCCGCTGTGGCACATCTGCCTGTGTAAAGGAATAGCTCATAGCAAAAAGAGAATGGTCACACCTCACACCCATAGCAGTCAACACTCTAAGATTTAAAACGCCATAGTTTCATAGTTGAGGTAAACTGAGGAGACTGCTCTTTTTACTGCTAATACACATAAATAATCCATTAAAATTGTCGGCAGCATCAAAAGTCCAGCATCAAACAGAATAATAACAATAATTACCTCATTATCTCTGGCGTTCTCCTCCCTGACAATCCTTCGGTGCAGAAATATTCAACAGTCACCCTACGAGAGCAAAGAGAGTTCCTCAGAGCGTGAGGAGAACCTCTGAATTAAAGAGGTATATGTGGGACTTCTTCACCCACAGTGCAGTTGTTTTCCCGACAGAACACTTTGATCGTGCTCCATGAGTATATTATCCATCTCATTATCTGTTGATAGCTTGCACTTTTGATTGATTTTTGCAACGGTAGCTTATTCTCCAAAGGGGTATTCATTCTGAGTAGCCGGATGAGCCTCCTGAATTTACACCCAAAACCCCTCCAGCTCCACTTCAGCTGCAATCATTATCGACTATTTGACAGTCTACCCGCAGGATGAACAATTAAAGTACGGAAGAATTTTATCTAAAAGTTAAAAAAGCTACAAATCTGAATTACGTGAATTTCCACAGAGTTCGGTTATTTACTTAAGTGACACAACTTACCTAAATGACGCAATTTACAGAGATTAACATGGAACTTAAATAATCAGATGGTAATTTGCAAGGCAAATTTTACTTTACTCTCCACGGGGAGATTCACACAAGATTCAGAGAACCGAAAACCTGTGCAATTATTACAAACCAGAGGGGAAATACCCTTTGTTTTAAGATGTAGCATCATTTACCGTCTGTTGAAAGCACTTAGACCTGAAAGTTTTGTTGAGGGAAAGTGCTGCCATCTGTACTGTCAGCTCTACTCTTCTCAACTTGCTAATGTAAGATCAAAGATCTCTGCGAGAGGGATAAATAAAGTTTGATGTCTTCGAGAACACTTTGTCTCCTTTTTGCAGGTGGTGACATTCATACATTTATCATTCTGACCGCGGCGGTCTCGCCCGCTCTCCGCCCGACAGCCTGTTTGTTTACTTCACCATCAGTTAAAAAGTTGCCTGGCCCCCGGCTGGAAGACACAAGACCCAGCTCACAGTTTCCTGGCTGTGTTCAGCTGACAAGAAAATCCTTCGTGATTTATCTCATCGTGCGGAGAAAGCTGACGAGATAAGGCAGGAAGTGAGCCGACCTTGAGCAGGAAACTTCACAACTGCACTAGCGAAATATAATTATTCGCTTTTAAATGACCCATTCGGTGTTACAATGACAAACGAGAATGCTGTTGACACCAACATAATAACATGAATAAAGGGTGTCTGTTTTTCCTGCCTCTCATTGTGAGCTCTTCTAAAATGATTTCATTAGTGCTGTTCAAGAAACTGAAGATTGTCAATTCTGTTGGACCCAGAGTGGGCGGCGGGATTCACCTGTCAGTGCAAAGGGGAGGAGTTTGGAGAAGCGCAGGTTTTATAAGAGCTGGGTGGGGAGACCATGGCGCCACACCAATAAGTTTGTCCGGTATGATTCTGCCAATTTGTTTAGATGACTTACTAATTATATCCTATGAGTTCTGTCGACATGCTATGTATCTTAATTTAATGTGTGTGTCTGACCTCCTAACAGATCATGATGTATTGTCTTGCAGCTGTTTGATATGCCCAGCTCTGAGTAAGACAGAATTGTATGGAAGCAGATCATGCATTGTGTTGGAGCCACTTAATATGCTAGATACAGGTGAAACCAAAGGCTATCTGTTTAAATTTAGAGAAAGTGGCTGTATATTTGATGTCCTGTATTTACCTCATGTTTTCTATAAATAGGATCCTGATGAAGGCTTGAAAGAGTCCTTTTTAACCTTAGTGGATGCATTTATAATGTAAGCTAATTAATTGACCTTTGTTCATTATTCTTAATTATCTCAAGGCAGTGGAGATGGTTGTGGAATATAGGAAGACCCCAGTCCCCCCCCCCCCCTCCCTCGTAGACCTGTATGACTCCCCTGTCCACAATGTGGAGTCCATCTGCTTCCTGGGCACCATCCTCACCCAGGACCTCAAGTGGGAGCTGAACATCAGTTCAGATGAACAATGTTGCAGGGCGGTGCACAGAGAACAATCTCCTACTCAACGTCAGCAAAACCAAGGACCTCATTGTTCATTTCAGGAAAAAGGAGGACGAAGACACACACCCCTCGCTACATCCGTGGAGCTGAGGTGGAGCAGGTGAATAGTTTTAGATTCCTCGGAATCAGCATCACAGATGGACATCACACATATCCACCCTGGTAAAGAACGCTCAGCAACATCTTAAGGAAACCTAAGAAGGCGAAATTCCTGTGCCAAGGTCTTGTTAAATGTTATAGAAAGCATCCTGACTGGAAACGTCACAAACTGACATGGGATGTGCACGGCCCAGGACAGGAGGGCTCTGCAGCGGGTCATTAAAATTGCCGAGAACATCATTGGTATCCATCTACCGAGCATCGAGCATGATATCGGTGAGGTGCCCGCGCAGAGCCTAAAGACAATATCCCCCCGGGCCAGTGACTGTTCACCTTGCTGCCGCCGAGCGATACAGTATTTGCTGCCGTACCACCAGACTACAGAGCAGCTTCTCTCTTCAGGCTGCAAGACTCCTCAACTCCACGACATCCTTAGCACAGCACCGTACTGTAAACAAATGACTCCTCTCATAAACCAAAGAACTACATGTTGTACATGTACATGTAGGTTCCATGCTGTTCTATATATTGCGCTGCATCTGGGAATTTTTTTACATGGAACCTTTCTGCACATTACCAGACATTACCTTTGCACTGCCCTCATTCCCACTACTAAAGTTTTTTGCACTGTAACTTGTATATTACACTGACATTTTTCCTTTTTAGTTCTTCCTTTAGTACTACTTTTACATACTTTGTTCTATTATATTCAATAGAATATAGACTCCCGGGGTTCCTACTGTTTCCTCTGTCTGTGTTCTCTAGCGACTCTTTGTGCTTCAAGCCTTGGTATTTTTCCTCCCAATAATCATACGCTTCTCTTTGTGCTCCAGGATCACCCTTCCATTGCCTTCTCCAGCCAGACCTCACTCCAGCCGTCCGCCCGCCGGTGCCGCCCAGACATTGCCTCTTCCTCCGTCAGTCCCTCCAGTCCTCCCCCTGGCTCAGATAAACGAACTCTTTTCACCTACCATCCGCCCTTGTGTCTGCCCCTGAGTTCAGCATGACAAACCATAACAATTTTATTGTTTTATTCTATTCTAATTTAAAAAATGTAACATATCTGTTTATACAATTTCTTTGTGTGTAGCGTGGAGGGGCTGCGACTGCATTTCATTGTGCAATCCTGTATTGCACAGAGGAAGGAATCTACATTGAGGCATTTCAGCTTGTTGGGTTTAGAACAGCAGACATCCTTTGTAAAAACTCACCCATCTTTTCTTGTATAATCATTGTATAAATTCATTGTAAATCTATTAACTTGACTGATATACTGTACATCAGATAGAAATGACAGTTCGGCCTATAGAAACAGAGTCCCATGATGAGTTTGTGTATTATTGCAGAGCTATATTTTTCCTGTCTCACTCACCTTTAAGTCACAGAAACTTATTTCCTGTTATTGCCCCTGAACATTTTGGCATCCTGTTAATGTCTTAATGCCAGGCACTGCACTTCAAAAAATTTACTCAGATTTTCAAAATGACACTGTTGCCCTATTACAAATATTTGAGCTTTCATCAGCAACTACAAATAAATTCAGCTAAAATAACTTGGCCACATCATACCTGCTTTCAGCCGATTCATTTACATGTCTTACAGGACAGAAGATAGAAGGCATTTGCCTAATTATGCCTTGAGCAGATACTGAGCAACATTAACATTCATTGATCTCCACCAACTCCTGAGAAAAATGTATGGGTCCTTAGCTGCTAAATGTACCACTTTCTTCACCAAGAGGCTAAAAAGCTCAGCAGAGCTGCAGAGTTGGGGGATAATTCTCACTGCAAGTGAGGCCTTTCACATTACGCAAAGTTATCCTTTGAGTACATATTAATCAAGGTCTGGAAAAAAGTAATTTTTACGGCACACATTTGAGAAACTGAGGACAAAAATAATGTAATCCACTTATTTAAAGGACATCACAGTCTTTGAGCTCTGCTTTTGCTTTGAAAGAAATGTGCTCACACCAAATATTTGTGATCCAACCACCCAATGCCAATCCACTTAAAAAAAATAAATAAATAATTACCTTGGAGGTTATTACAACTACCTTGTCAATGATTCCATGATTCCATATTACCATTTGACATTAGTAAATTATTCACATCTTCTGGAAGGCCATTCATTTTTAATGAAAACATGTGGTATTTTCCTGAGGTTCTCATGGCAACCTCCAGCATCCATCTAATCTACTGTATCATCACAGTATCTAACGCGTAGCCCTGCAGGTATGATAACCTAAGCTGTGTGTATCCTGCTAACGGGTAAAAGGCTTCCCTGATATATGGATACAATGAATAAAGGGGCTGTTCTCACTTTTGAAGCTAAAGGCAAAATCAAAGCAAAGTGCTGGCCAATATCGACAGCCTTTTCAAATGGACGAGGTATTTCAGAGAGGCTGCACTCTGATATGATCACCCAGATACTCACCTGTTTGAACCCCCCCCCCCTTTTTGTCACCACCACTCACATAAATATCAGATTTTTTACACTACAGGGACATCAGAACATTGCAGCTGTAACAACCTCCACTCTTCTGGGAAGGCTTTTACACAACATTTTGGAATCTGGCTTGAGGGATTTTAGCCACAAGTCCGGAGGTTGGACACTGATGTTGGGATGATAAGGCCAGGCTTTGCAGTCGGCATTCCCGCTCATCCTAAAGGTGTTGGATGAGGTTGAGGTCGGCATTTAGTGCAGGCCAGTCGTGTTTTTCCCCACAAAATTGAAAACACTTCTTCAGGAAAGGACCTTCCTCCAACTGTTGCCACAAAGTTGGAAGCACACTATTGTCAGAATTATCATTGTATGCTGTAGCATTACCATTTTCCTTAATTGGACCTAAGGCGTCTAGCCTAAACCAAAATACAAATCTTTGTCGCATTTAAGTAAGGGAACAAATGGAATAGCCTACGCCTGTAGTACTTGTAAATGGTAATGGTAAATGGATTGCATTTATAGTGCTGAATTGAAGCTGGGATCGAACTGCCGACTTTCCAATCGGTGGACGGCCCACTCTTCCACCAAGCCACAGCCGCCCCACTACTTGTTTTTATTTTTATTTTCTCCTACTATGTTTATTGTTACGCACAAAATTACCAAAGCTAATTCCTTATATGTGAAAACTAACTTGGCAATAAACAACATTGTGAATCTGAATGCTTTATGATTCCTTCCTTGGGGTGTCTTGAGGCAACCTGTGAGAGTAAATTGAGGGAAAGTGGGTATAAGAGTAGTAAATAGGAACACTCACAATAACATCACAAACTGAACAGTGTATAAGAGCATCTGGCAGTTGATTTTTTCTTCTAATATCTGTCAGGCTGACACAATATGGCACTGGACTCAGTAGCAAGACTCGACGCAGATCTGGTAGAGAGCAAAAATAATTTTACATAAGCACAGGTTCAGTATACAAGTGATCAGTCCCACAGGCAAAGGTATTCAAAACGTAAGGCAAAAAGGCAAAGTCAAAGAAACAGGTCTATAAACACACTAGGAATACAAGGAAATAACACTGGCAAGCTTACTGAGCACAGCTAAGACAAACTGGCAACAGACAAAGGGAGCACAAGGACTAAATACAAAAGGGAGGAGGGGTAATGAGGAACAGGTGGAATCACTCAAGGTAATCACACAGGTGGGAGACACAAGAGGGCAGGAAGTATCTTGAACGAGAGACAGAGGTGAGTATACCAAAATAAAACAGGACAAGATAACTCAACCAAGGAGCTGGCACGTGACAATATCTGTGAATTGACGAATACAAAGGGGGTTTATGCTGTGTAGCAGCTGCAGTATAATACAAATGCAAACCACTGTGTGACATTTACTCATACCAAAAGCTCGGTAACCACCTATTTTGTTGGTGGCCTTTGACCAAGAAAAGATCATACTACTGATCCATTGAGAACTCATTCAATTAGTGTATCCTCGCAATGTTGGGAAACTGACTGCGATGTTGATGTGGTAAGAGTAAACTGCATTAATAGTCAAAACAACATCATCAAAGATGCTGCTCTTAAAGTTAAGTTTGAAGTAAGACTTCTTCCCTGTTAATCAGGGAGCTTTTAATTAATTGTTTCTACCTATTTTTTTAAAATTATTTACTTAGATTTGGGGCATGTTCCTTCTTTTAGTGATGTTGTGGTTGGATTTATTGTTATAACATTTTTCGGTGAACTTTGATTTAGAAATATCTGTGGTGGAGGTGGGTCATCTATGTGTTTAACCCTCATTGGATAATCTATAAACTGTCAGCCATCTTATGGTGTATATACACTGTCATGTGAAGCACCCAGACAAAAGGTCTTGTGCTGACCTGGTTTGATGGGATGAAGTGCAGACTCGGTTAGTGTTGCCAGGTTTTCATTCGTGTCTGGGTTTCTTTTTGCTTGAAGACCTAGTTGACTGGTGAAGAGGTGAGAGTCTTTCTACATGCAAATTACAGCAGCCTGAGTCCAGGTCTCAACACTGTCTTTGTCTTCTTGTGCCCAGCCTGTAGTCATCTCTGAAATTCAGAGGTAATGTAAACCTCCAACTGTTAAAGTTTCTGTGAGGTTAAATTCACCAAGTCTGAGGTAAAAGTGTAATGCTAGCGTAGCACTAGTCGTATGCTACAGTCCACAGCAACTTAATCAAGATATGACCTTGGCCATATTATTTAACAGATAATTTAAGTCTAAATAGGATCAAACTTATATTTTATATCCAAAGCTGTGGTAGTGATGCTACTTCTGTGTTAGCTGCCGTTCCACTAGGTAGCAGCCTTATAACTGAGTATCTACAGCATCTGACTAATGAACCCTTCAGGGTTTTTCAACAATGATTCACTTGTGAGCATTCAAAATATTACAGCTCCAAGCGAACATTATCTAACTTGAGCCGACTATCACAAAATCACAATATATTTCACATGCTTTGCAGTAATGTTAGCTTACCTGTCCAATAGGATGAAAACCAACTCTGGGTCGTTTTTTTTATGTCCTAAACAAAGCGGCGGTCTCTCCGCGCCTCAAACGCCAATCTGACGTTGACCAGTGTTTTACCCCGACTTAGATGAGATTCTTGATTGGCCTGACAGGATTCAGCAGTTTTATTTTTTTTATCCTTGAGTGGAGTTTGTGTTAGTCTGTGCTGGGAGCACAGTTTTTTTTTGCTGTTAGCGCACTCCATGTACCTAGCTGCAGTATCGTCAGAATCAGGCAAGAGGCTCGGGAGCCCGCATGAATGTCACAGCCTATGTAAACCAATGGTTTTTGTGGATTTCCGACCCGAGACCTTCGCAAAGGAAGATGCACACTGGCGATGAGTCGACCAAGAAAGCCGGTGACTGGCTCATTTTTATGTGAGGTTAAAACCTCATCGCACACAGGGAGTAAAAGTGATTAATTTCATTTAGAAAAACTGCATATAGACCCTTTTAACTAACCGAATATAATGCACTTTATGTGGTGTATGGTTTGATTCAGTTTTATATTTACATTGTTAATATTTTAAATTTTTTGAGGTGTACTAACTATGGTTTTATTGTACCTGCTGGTACTTCTGCAGTGCACTTGACATTGGGACCTGACTCCTGCAAGATTTCTTTTTCAACTGAAATGTGCATTTTCAGAGTCTGACGAAGGAATTAATTCATTTCCGCACTCATATTGACAAGACCATTCAATGTGACAGTCGTGGAAGTGGAGAATTGTGCAGACAGTGAGCTGTAAAGTCTGAAACGAGTATTAAAGCTGCATTACATTGTGTTCTCTGTGGCGACTAATGCAGGCAACCAGTTCAACATTTCAAAATACGCTTAGGGCTGACTTCCATCATCCGTATTTTGTTACACCTGTGAGCTGCTTAAAGAGAGCTAAAGAAAGCCGAGCAGCTCGCGTAGCTAAAAATATGTGTATGCTACTGATCCAACTACAGAAAAAGAGACATTTGAGGTCTGCCTCTTTGTGTAATACAGGCCTTCAACAGACTGCACCTGCTCTGCTGACGAGAGGATATTAAATCTCAAATAGTCTCCTTTAGTAATAAGAACAGTGTGCAGATGTGCCCATCTCTGCATGCGATGGATGAGCCGTTATGGAGGTCAGTGCTGTTTTCTGAACTGTGTGCAGAGATCAAGAGTCTCCTGTGTCTTCATGCAAGGCAGCTACAGAAATGTCAGGCTAGACCGCTTCTTGGTTGCTAATGTATTCGTGTTTTCCAGCAATAGCTTGAAATTTGAAGAAGGTATCCTTAATCCAAATGCAAATTAAGTGGTTTTTGCTTAGTGGAGCAAATTATACTATCTGAGCCATCCTCACAACTTCAAATTGACTGGCAGAGCTCCAGTCATTGACAGTGAGCCATTAGTTTACAATTTACTCAGGTTTTAAGTTTTTATGAAGTTTAATTGATTCTTAAGTAGTCCAGATTTGTTCCTAAAATGCTTTTGATAAGCATCAGGACAAAAATAACGGCAAGTGGGAAGACGACGGAAAAGACAATGGTCAGATGACATTAAAACAAAGCCTTCTACATGTTCACATGTTGACCAGCTGTATTGATAGTGTTGGCTTTTCATTTGCGGTTTTATCACACTTGCTTACAGTAAAGAGTGTAGTTGTCACGTCGAGTAATCTCTGCCACTGCCTCCCTGATCTGACTGCGTGCCATGTTTGTGCACAGCTCTGACACAGAGCAGCTGAGAAGCTGCAGCCTGATAATTACAATTACAGGCTTTTTGACAGCAAAGTTTCTTTAATTTATATGACTTCGGCACACATTTGTTGTTCACAATGTAGCGTTGTCAGGGGAAAAAATGGGGAAATCAATAGTGAATTTACTGCTTCATTATAGATTTGAATCCGTCAGACGCAGGACGCGTACCTAGCAACATCACTGCATGCTGTATGCCATATGGGTATGTTTAATAAAATTTAAACCGATTAGTATCCGCTTTAGCTGAATCTATTCAAATTCACATTTGTCAAAGACTTTTCAGTAAGCTGAATATCAGTTTTTCAACTTTGTACCAACAATTTTAAGAGCTTAAACTGGTTTGCCCCATTGAAGTTATTGCATTTTCAGAGTTAGTCCATCTACTGCATCTGCAATATTAACTGAGGAAATTAACCTACTGTGGTTATGTCCATTGGACGCAGTTTAATCATAACCTGAAGGTGGGAAAAGTAAGCACGTGTATGTATAGCATAGACCTTGTTTGTGTGTGCATCTGTGGTTGTACTCATGTCTGTAAAACAGTCAATGAGTGGATTCATTGACAGATGAGCTGAATAACTGTTAGGAAGGCCTGTAGAAAACTAACTAGCTGCGACAAGGTCATTACCTCACTTTGTCTTATACTCCATTAACCCCATGGTAGAAAATCACTTAAAAACAAAGTTGTTTTCTGTTTATCAGCTTTTTCTTTTTTTGTTATTAGACTTCATCATCAATTTCCCAACAATATCACATGTACCAGCAACTGACACTCCAGTGGATAAATAACACTTGCTGTTCAGTGAGGCATACTACAGCGCAGAAGCTATTTTTACTGTTGTTCATTATGGGGAAATAGTTTCATATTAAAGAATTCTTTGAGTCAATAAAATGTGCACCTGGTTGCAGTACAGTGGACGCCTTCATTTGTCAGTGTGGGCCGGGACCGAGGGCGATAACATCCAATATCCAATTCTCTCAGGCCTTGGGCTTTACTGAAGTGCGTCTGCCTTCCCTTTAGAATTAGCCCTGTGTATTATGGTCCGGTACTGAGCAGGAGAAATCAATGACCTTGCCCTCTTGAAAGAAGTGGGAGAGCGAGGACATTCATCAGATCACAGAGGTGGCTCAAGTGGAATTACATCTGTGGTCCCAAACCTGGTGGTTTCCCAGGAGACGTGATTAGGACGCAGCAGACCTCTGAACCCAGGGTCCCATGGGCTTTATCAATTTGTCTCGCACTAAGGCCCTATTCAGACAGCATAAGCTTTACCCCGGGTAATGCAAATATTACCACAATCTCTGATTTATATACATATTTTTAAATTGTCTGTCAATCTATTTAATTTCTTTAAATATTTTAATTAAGCTTTCGACTAAAATCTAATACATGTTTACCTGCTTTTACAGCCACTTTCCAATAATTCTGATGGCGTCAGATTTTTATTTGTAGAGAAATATGACCATCCCAATTTATAAAACAAAAAAAGGCAGTGTATGTGTTGCTTTCAGCTTATTCGTTCGCAGTTTCCTGGATTCCATAGGGGCTGTAAGTGGACATAGTAAAGAAACCCCAGTAAATCAATCCAGTCTGAAGGACATACACTCGTACCTCTGTGGGCATGTGCTTGAGGAAGTTTACTGTCTATTAGCTTAAGGAAAGCTGACTGTAGCAGCCTATAACCTGCATGGAGGGAGTCTTTGGTCGCATGAAGCTGTTATGCTCATATTATCAGGTTTAAAACGTTCCTTTGTTTGGCGCAGAGCATTTTTAAAATGCTGATTATAGAGCCCACTGCTCTATATTCCCTTTTTGAAATTCTAAAACAGTAGACTTCTTGTGATAACTCCGTACAGAGGTGCTAAAAACATCACGTCAGAACAGGACTCAGAGGCTTTTGCAGATGTGCCGCCAATTGTCTGACTGGGCTGTGAACGGTTACATTAAATTTTAAACTTTAACTTTTCCTTCAAGCATACAATATCCAGGCTTGAAATAGAACAGAATACAATACAACCCCATTGTCTGTGAAGGTGGAAAACTGCCTAGCTCACCATGAATTATGCAGAAAAGCATATAACATACTGAAGAACAAATAACAACCAGGGAACCATACAATACTAAAAGACCAATCATATAACCTAAAATACTGTAGAGGAGGTCTTGGATCAGTTTAAGAGTTTAAATTATTTCAACTGACACACTTACCTGAATAAGACTGAGTGGGCCGTGCATCAATGTTCTAAGTAGTAACAAGTTGTCTTAAGGTCTAATTGCTCTCAACTGAACTTGCATTCAAAATCCACTTAGTTTGGTTTCATGACCCAGCATATTTTGACAAACCTCAAGGTGAGGGACAACATGCAAATTCTGTTCCAGAAACCATGGCTAAAGCAAAACTCACTAGAAGGACCCACTCTGTCCCATATCAGTCAGAAGCCATAAACCTCATGTTCTGCATAGAAATTCCTTTTTTAAAATGTATTATTTTTATTTTATTTTTAAAAGACACGTTGCTCCGGTTCAAATGCTATCACGAATGTGAAGTGGAAAGCTGTGACAGCAGTTGGGTTTTAAATGTCAACTCCATGTTTGCCTTCTCTGTTTAGTTTAGCCATACTTAAACAGTATTGATGCTGCTGCAAACGTTCCACTCTGTAACTTCAGCTAGAGGGCATACAACTGCTCCTGAAATGAGCGAGGTGGTAAAGACGAGGCAGCTTTTCTTCAGTCACAACTTGTGACAACTCTGCCCCAACACACTTATAGCTTGAGTGGCACAACTTCTGAAAAATAGCAGTCAAAACACAAATTCAACGGATTGGAAAATTAGTAAGTTTCCCATCCAAAATATACAGATGGTAACCATCTGGTTATCTTGTTATTTTCTCTAACTCAAGTGTTTTTAAATGTCCTTTTTGATAGGTTCTTATTTTATGTAAAGCACTTTGAATTGCCTTGTTGAAATATGCTATACAAAAACTCTCCTTGCCTTTAGTTTTAAGATAGCCAAGCTGTACCTTTATACCTGTGGAATCAGCTGCTCACGTGCAGTTTAAGAATAGAGGACCACGAATTTAACATGCCTGCAGGCAGTTTGTTTTCACCTGAAAGCCCTCTATAGTTTGGATTATATACATTTAATTTAATTGCTGTGTTCCTGAAGGACAATTGTAGAAATCAACATCATGGGCTCTTGAGTAATGTGTGCTAATTATATTATAATTTGTAACCTTGTCTTGGAACACTGTTTCTTGACATCACCGGCTGACTGTTTGAATGGAATCAAATATTTGTCTGGATCAGCATAGAAAGGCGTGTGGGTGGACGGAGGACAACATCTGTCTGCTGTATTATGGGCCCTTTGATTTGTGCCCGGTCCAGATGGGCTGTCACGCTTCATGGTTTCACGCAGTAAACGCTACAGTAACAAATGACTCAGGCTGGGATCCAATGACAGGGACTTTCACTAGGACAAACAAAAGGCCAGATGACTGGGCATCTGTGACTGCAGCGTCACTGCAGCAGTAGATTGTCCCTCTTGCTTTATGAAGCCTGGCGAAGGAAAACTTTAAATGTCAAAATATGAAACACTGAGTGATGACGAAGTACTAAAGTGCGGGCCGATTATGCAATCAATGCATTCAATTAAATCAGATGATATTCTGAAACTAAAACTTTCCAAACATAACGCTGTGCCTGTTGAAGGAGTTAATATGGGTGATCTTTCTTGTAATGATCGTATGTCATACCCGTATTGGCAAAATTAAAATATAAAGTTATTTTGGGAGTATTGTTGAGTGTGTTTTGGCCGAGAGTATTTCTTCCAAATCCAAGGTCATTTTCCCAGAGCCTTGAAATGCGTTTGCGAGACGTGACAGTATCTACTGGAAATCTGGAGTGAAGAAGGAAACGGAACTAATAAATTCTGAAATATTAAAGTATGAGAAAGCAACTGGAAAATCCCTACTTTATAATCCATGTCTGGAGAAATTGCACATTTACAAATGTGGCAGTGTGATATACGTGTTGTACACTCAAACTACAGTCAGAGGGACTCGAGTGCATGAAAACAAACCTGCAGTAATGATTCCTCTCACGTGACGATATAAACAAGTCAAGTGTCTGGACCTGCAACCTCAACCTAGAGTATCTGGAGATACACTAAGACCAATACCTTGGCACTATATTGATTTGCATTGAAGTGGCGACTATACCAATTGGAAAAAAGAGGCATGTATCAACCCACCCATGATTATTTACACACACAAACACGCTAGTGCATCTATACTTGTGAGGACTCTCATTGACAGGAGGCTTTCCCCAGTCCCTTACACTAACCTTAACCATCACAACTCAATGCATATCCCAACCCTTACCTTAACATAAACCTAATTCTTACCCATAAAAATAGTTGAATGAATCTATATTTTTTACGAGCAGATTTTTCTTTTTTTTTTTATGGCAAAATGTGATATTTGGGAGGAAAACAAATTAAATGCTGTTGCTTAACATTTTACTGATATGTTCATTATCTATGTTTTATGAGACTTGCCAGACACCCTAACAACATTTCCTCATTATGTTGATAAAAAACATAATCGGTGCGGCATTATGTTTCCTGCAGAAAAGTATTTGCTCTTGCATATTAGGTGTGTATAAACGTAATTTCTAGGGGAGAGGCTAGCACCAACAATGGCAAACATTTGAGGTAAATGTTAGAAGCATCGGCATAAAGAGAGCTAGGTGGAAAGATCCTTGAATTAATGTAGCAACTTTTGGAGTTTGGATACTGGTTAATCCTCACGCACATGGGGGGGGGGGGGGACAATAAACTATGCATTGCTTTTAGGCATGTTTATAGATGCGGCTTACACAGAAGACTGAACTCAAGTTTCTTGGCCTTCACTAAAATAGCTCCTTCTGTGTTGAATTCCTGTGCCAGTTGTTATGGAGTGGGTTGTTGCTGTATGTGTTCAGCCCACCACCACCAGCAGCCCCAGCTCGATGGTAGCAGCAGGAGGCCTGGAGGAGCTCCTCAGGACGGAGATGCTCCGACTCCTCCGTTTGGCACTGATGCACATCTTCGGGCAAGAGCGAGCATCTGATACACTTGTATATTCTAATTATACCAGCCACAATGTTGTGCGATGGAAAGCAAATTCATCAATGCCATATTGTGTGCAAAACTGAATTTTACAAAATACTTAGCGGTTCTGCCACCTAAGGAAGGAGAGCACGTTGCCATCTAAAACTAATTTACTCACGACTGCATTCAGTTCCATCATCACAAAAAAATCCCAGCCTTTCTCCCATGTTCACCAGATTATTCTGTCAGATGAAATAATTATCATTATGATCAACATCATCTGCCATTACATGTATTTGAACTTGCAGTGAGCAGGGCAACACTCTTTATTCTGATGTCCATGCGGGTGATCCTCTGAGTCCCATTCTAGGACTTTTATTATTTTATTCATGATCTGCTGATACATTATCAGGCTTTGGATGGAGACACATGAATCCATTTGGTGCCTTTTCCTCTGCTCGCAGTTGATCAGTGCCATTGTCATGTTTCAAACAGGCTGTCGTGGCTCTGCTTCAGCGGAGATCTTCATTTCCTTCTTTGCATGTGTCACTTGTTTCTGATGCTTGTCTCCTGTTTGACTTTTCGCTTCCTGGCTCTGGAATATTCATCACTTTTTTTTTTTTTTTTTTTCCCCATCTGTACGCCTCTTTTTGTTTCCTCTTTCGAACCTAACTGAGAAGCATTTTCTCTGTTTTGTGGCTCAGTTCTTATCTTGTACATCTGAGAATTTTTATTTTATTTATTTTTATTATTTCCCCCCCTCAACAAACAAAGGACTTTAACCCAAGGAGAGTGGGATTCGTGTCCCGTGTGAAACCAAAAGTTAACGTAGAATTATTTAAAGTCATGTCCCTTAAGTCACGTGACTTCCTACTACCTAACCACGTTTCTGAAAGTCTTCTACAGACAGTACCATGTGCGTCTGTATACAACGCAGACGGCATGACAAACGTCACTATATGACACGCTGGGATGAAAGGCTTGCAAATATATATATATTTTTTTAAGAATAAACCCTTCATCTACAGAGGGAGCAGTTCCTTCTACACAGAGGGTGCCATGCCACAGACAAACGACATACTGGGTCTAGATTGGGCCTTCACGTTTTTTGCAAGTATTGCAGTATTCAAATGGTTGCAAACTGCAATTTCACCACTAGATGCCTCTAAGTCCTACACACTGCACTCCTTTTTAAGATGTGGGAAATGTTTGCTTTCCAGTTGCCGATCATCAAGACAAACCAATTTGACCCAAACGTTAATACCACTTTTTAGGATGGGAGTTTGGTTGGGTTAACACAACTAAAAGCAAAATTCAGAACACTGGGAAAATTATCAAGGTCCCTGGAGTTGCTCTGTAAATATGCAAAGGCTCAAATATATTTAGTTGCATATTTCCCAGAATGCTATGCTTGCTGACTGGACTTCTGGAAAACATTTCCATCCTGTTTTTAGCTGAAAAGAAGAAATACTTGCTGTATGCCATATGGGTATGTTTGGCCATTTGTTTTTAATACAGTAATGTTGTTAGAGTACAATTGATAGTGATAAACCTTTTACCTCCAGTAATTAGCAAAACGTTATTTAGACAGACTTAGGAATTTGACACTGTCATTGTGCTCCAGCTTCTGTTTTTGCTTTTCGTAAGTTTGCCGTCTTCAAACTGAGATGCACCTGATTCAGCTGCATGTTGCTTGGAGGTGCACGGAGAACCCTGTTTCATGCGTTCAGCCGTTTCCTCCTCCTTGCGGTGTTTGTGCTGAGCTAGGTAAGAGTCTCAGGGACCACTATGGCCTGCCAGGCGATGGTTATATCACAGATGGTAACAGTAGGCAGAGTAGAGTTCTGGCTGGCTGGGCCACACCCACTGTAAACCTTGTACTGTTTTGAAGACCAGTACAAGGTTCCATCTGGGGCTTTTGACTTCTAGTAGCGATTTGGGGAAGTTTTTCTGAGTGGGTCCCAGTTTATCTCGTGGCGCGCTCGCAGGAGCGACGCAATATGCAATCCTGCCAATGGTTTCACACTATTCCACTGATCAGCAGGTGGCAGTAACACACCAAGATATGCAGCAATGTGCCAGCAAGCTAGTAATGCTGGATTTAAAATACTATGAGGAAGGAAATGCATTCAACACCTTTGTTAGATCTCAGTGTTACTCACCAGAACTGTGTATCCTTGAATACCGAACTTTAGTTTTGTTTAAAAAAAAAAAAAAAAAAGTTTAACAAGAGAATTCCACAGGACACCAAGTAGTTCCTTTTTCTATCAGAATTTCCCCATAAATTCTTTAATATGTGGGGTGCCCGGCAAAAGACTTGTTGGGGAAAAAATATCTATTAATGAGACAGGGCTAACACTTTTTTTTAATTTTATTTATTTATTTTTAGTAAAAAGACGACAACTATAATTTTTAACACATTGTTAAAAATTCTTTTTTTGTTTTGTTTAAATACCATCAAATACACAGCCAATGGTGATCATTACAACATTGTCATTAGTTCCCACAATGCTGGTTGGCTGGAAGTTACAATGCTAGAGGTCATGGAAGCTTTCCTTGACCAATCTCTCTACAGAACGGAGATGATATCACGGAACGGATATTGATCTAATTCCTGGTAAGACATGCCCCCCCAAAAATATCGAAATGATCTTACGGTTTTATTCATCTTCTTTTTGTCAGTCTCATTAAGCAGAGCTCTTCTAAGTTTATTTGAGAAAATCAAACTTGCTGTGCAGTGATTGAACAGAAAGCAAGCAATCAGGTCTCTATTGTGCCGCTTTTTCTTCTAATGAGTCATCAACGCAAATCACAGAGAAAAGAGACCATTATAGGCCAGCTACTTTTCTCCACTCAAACAGTGAAAGTATTATTAATGCTGGCTTCATTATCGCTGCCCCCCCCTTTTTCTTTGCTCTCATTTAAAGAGGTGTAAATCAAAACAACACCTCAAACCCTCCAAATTGAGCTCTCGCTGTTGTCTGGGCCCCAGAGCAGTGAAAACAAATGTCAGCAAGATTACCGGCCTAATTGGCACGGCGTTGGCCCTCTTTTCCGAAGCGGAGTTCAGGCTGAGATGCAACAATGAGGACAGTAATTCACAGGACCCACATCTAAACCGACGAGAGTGGTGAGGGGGAGGAATCGCTCCTTCTCTCATATTCTCCACACACAGATGCACATGCATAAAGAATGATTCAAAATGAATTCGACTGGGCACACACCTGCATAGGTAAGGCCTGATCCGCATACTTGGTCTCCCCTGAAATTCCGTGAAATACGAGTAACCTCTAGAAAATGCAGATACTTGCCATGTTGTGCAACGTAAGAGGAAGGAAAGGAAATTCAATGACTTGGACCAGGCATTCAAGGTTATAGTTAGCCTACCTATATCATTTACCTGAATCGTAAACACTCAGTGATAAACCCAGAGATCTGACCAACTCTGCAGCTCTATGGAGCTTTGTAGCCCCTTTTAGCTCATTGTTTTGTTTTTTTACTGCAAATTTACTATGTGGTTCGGGCTCCGTGCGCTCATCAACCCCATTTTAGTGGCAGCGGCAGGCAGCTGTTTCCAGAAAACAAGCTCTGTGCACCACATGACACACATTTATATTTAGCAGACGCTTTTATCCAAAGCGAATTACACATGAGTGACTTAGTTGCTAAAGACCCAGATGCTTTTCTTCGGGGTTGATAGACATCAAACAAGAGCTAGAAGGAGATTTTCATTTACCAGGGTTCCAGAAAAACATGATTGTGCTGTTCCATGTTTGCTGGATGTGGCAATAGGCAGCTGGTCTAGAAAGTCAAATTTGTTTGACAAATGTAGCATTTAGTCTTTAAAGTAATAGGTAACAAGAATGTGGTTTGTCCCTTTTTTCTTTCACATTACGTTCATTGACGGGCGCATGTTTCAGCCACACACAGGTGCACCACTATCTTCGTGGGGACCGGTCATTTACATAATGCATTCCCTAGCCCCTAAACCTAACCATCACAACTAAATGCCTTAACCTAATTCTAACCCTAAAACCAAGTCTTAACCCTCAAAAAGCCCTTTAAACTTGTGGGGTCCAGCATTTTGGCCCCATAAACAAGGTGGGACCCCACAAGTATAGTGGGCTCCTGGTTTTTGGACCCCACGAATATAGTAAAACAAGAGCACACACAAGGGAACCAGTTAGGGGGGTTCATCAGTACAGACCTTAATACCCAGAAATGTGGATTTTGCTGACAAACCTTTATGAATTACATTTGCTGTGAACTGCACAACGTGAGAAATGTTTGCAATCATCGTTTGGAGGGAAACAATTGATTTATTTATGTTTAATCTAAAACCTACTACATTGCTGTGTAATACATTTTGGTAATTCACTGGCTGCACCAAAACTCTATTTAACTCCTCTAATATTTCTAATAGATCATAGGAAGGATTCCTAGCAATTCAGTTCATGTACAGTACAAAGACTTTGGTTGCTCAAGACTCAAATGATTTAGCATTTATTAGTGTCTTGTTCAAAAACATGTGGACAGGATTAAACTACCAACCTGACGATTGATAGACATCTTGCTCCGCCACAAGTGCAACAGCTGCTTCTCCGAATTTTATGTTAATTCCAAATCCTCCCGCCATGCACATGTGGGCCCTGTTGTCCGTGCTTCAGAGCGGGTGTTCTCATTTCACAAAATGTGAAGTCCCATCAGTCTGTTTGTTAAAGTAATCTAAAGGAGAGTTGTCAAAGAGATTGCCTTTATTAATTAAATCAATATAGACAGAGCTAATATGAGGCGGCACACTAATCCAGAGATGTTGCCAGTGCAAGGCAATGAAGCAGATATGGGTACCATGAGCTTAACTTCACATTATGTTTCCTATTGAGAAATAGGAAGACTGGGAGTAGACTCATGTAGACGCTGTATATTTTTGGTGGGCGTTTTAGCTGTATTGATAGTTATTTAACAACTGAACTGGTAAATGAAATAAGTTTCTGCCTTTAGTCAAACAATTTATCTTATGTACGAAAGCCGTTGGAGGGAAAAAAAGGCACAAATATTAGAGGAACAATGTCTTTGTGTTTTTTGTTTTTCTTTTTTTTGTCTTAAAGAATTTAGCGATTACTTAAATGTAGCTCATTTTAAAGTGTCCTCACAGTGAAACATCAGTTATTTATACAGAATACAAGAAAAATCCTTTCACTAGCATTGTTTGAGCAAGAGAGCAAACTTGTCCAAATATGGAATTCATGGAACTTATACTAAGTGTATCAGTGGATTTCTCGCATTTGATCGCGGAATGGCAGAGCTAAATGGCTGCAATTGGGGGAAAAATCGCCCCTCCCGCATGTTTACGATGTTTACTTGGAGATGCTTTTAGGGCAAAAGAGGTCACTGAATGGAATCCTATGCTATGACCTTCAAATTCACCAGATCCCAACCCAATTGAACACCTGTAGGACATCTTCGAGCGACATGTCAAACAGTGCTCTCCCCCACCATCATCAAAACACCAAATGAGGGAATATCTTTTTCTTTTTCTTTTTTTTTTTTAAATAGTGTTCATCCCTCCAGTAGAGTTTGACTTAATGCCGAGGAGCATTGAAGCTGCTCATGAGGCTCCTGGTGGCCAAACGTCTTGCTACTTGTTTTATTTTAATGTGCATGGTTGGCAGCTTTTTTTCCTCTAAAGCTTGTTTGAACCAGCAGTAGAAAGGCTTTCAACTACAGTACTTTGTGAATATCGAGATCATATTGAATTGTGTGTTTTACAGACTGTATTGTGTCCTTACTATTCTTGTGTGTAGTAGTGTTTAATGCTGTCACAATATGGTAACATATGTACACTGTTGCAAAACAGGACTCAAACTAATTAAATAAAAAATGAGACAAACTGTCTGCACTTCGACATGCTCACTGTTAAATTACATCCAGTACATATTTTACCTACTCTTTATCATCCATATTACCCTTTTAAGATCCCTTAATTTTAATCTCCATGTTTTGTTTCTTTTTCTTTTGTTCCCTCTCTTCCTGTGTAACCAATCACTTACAATGGCTAAAATATTCTCTGCATGCTTGAGATGATAGTGATTACAGACGGCTGCAAGGGAAAATTAGGTGATTCTAGTGCACTTTGTACTGTCCATTAACTGCCACTTGTATTGTGTGGAGAACAGGTCGTAGACTCTGACCTCCTGTATTAACAGACTCACCAAGCTGTTCTCAACAGCAGAGCCACCCCTTCTCCGGTCCCTTACTCATCTGATTGTGGTTAATTATGAGTTTGGTATGATCTTCAGAGGTATGAAATCACAGCTCTTACTCTTGCCAGTTTTATATATAGCCACAAGCCTCTGTTTTATCAATCGACGTATAGACAGTTCCTGGTTGGATACAGGGCCGTACGCAGGGAAATCCCTCATCTATGTGTGTGCATGTTAAGACATTTGGAGAGCAAAAATTGGATAGTGGGCAGTAATACATGAATATCAGTTTAAATGTTGCAATCAAATGGTCAAACATCTGGAAATGTTCACAATGTTTAATGAATGCGTTCCAGTGAAGGGGAAGTTTACAATACAGACATCTACTCTTTGTTCTCTCACCCTCTGTATTCACTGCCTCTCCCTTTTTTCTCTGACTCCTCACTTGTCTCTCCTGCCAAAGTGTGACTAAAAATAATTTAGTCAAGTTATACACACCTTCTTTATTTCATCTTTGTATTTGTTTGCATCATTTTAGATTTGAATTATAGAAATGTGTGTCAGACAGTACATGAGCAAAATTTGGGTTATACTGTAATTATGCAAGGTGTTTGTGATGTTAACTTGAGCCTGTAGCTTCCACTGTAATTACCAAAGAACATCTATCTCTGTCGTAATTACATTGTTTGAGTCAGGTCAGTTTGTGGATAGCACAGCGACACAATAGTAATCCTATCCTGGGCACAGGCAGTACCTGCTCTTCCTCGCTCATCTCCATCACCTTCGCATTCTTTTTCTGATCTCCTCGTCGTGTTTCCGCATCCCTACCCCTTCCCAAAGCTGAGCTTTGATTGACGGAGTCTTCATTTTCGTCTGAGCGAAGAAAGTAAACTTCACCCAATAATTTCTGAGATTGGATTGAAAAGGTATTTTGGTGTGACGAAGACATCAGCGATGGCTTTCAAACTGCCTGTCTATTGGAATTTGGTGAGAGTGTGTAGCAGACTACAGAAAGCTATCCAGTCTGTGCAATTACTGTGTAGTACAACCTGACTGCCCGTACCTGCCTGGGATTTGTGCTCACGATAACGGCTGCGAGTCACTAGATCTGTAAGGGCCTTACGCACAATCAGCATTGCATAACCGTGAGATTAAGTTGAAAAATCTGAAAATGGCCCTGCACAATACCGCACAAAAATAGCAGCCGTAGTTGAATCAAAACAACCTAATAAGTGAAAGCTGACTACGCTGTTGACTTGTCGGAGAACTAGATGTTTAATGATTTTTTTGTTCACTCATCAGCGACACTGAATCTGCTGTCAAACAGCTGACATAAAGTGAGGAAGTATTTAATCTTCAAGGCCAAATCATGGAGCTTTATTTTGTTATTCCGTACTACAATTCTGAATCCACTGACAGATTTTTAGCATGGGAATAATGGCAGTGTGAGTCTGACAGGAGTGGGCATACAGTACATGATGTGGGTGTGATTTGCATGCAGGTGCTGCTGTTGGGGATTTGAAATGAAGAGATGATTGTGGACAACACGGCTGAACAGACACAACACCTTCAACAACAGCATACCAATTAATACTGTCATTAAGTCGAATATATCCAGCTACTGCATTCTTCCCCATCCTCAGTGAACACATATCCTTACAGAGAAATGCTAAAAGCCAAGCGCCAAATCATTCGTAAGTTGTCTCAATAAAATTAACTTTTTCCAGATTCTTCACATAAACTTGTTACATATTTGTCCTGAGACTGTACAGTCATCTACAGCAAAAAACAAACACTTTCCAGTTGGGTAGACTTGATTTGGAGAGCAATATGTAAGTTATTTCTGTTTAACACAATCAGTGCACTGGATTTTTGCATTTCCTATTTTCTCCCAATCTAATGTGTTAACAGTTTAATGCAGTTTCTTTATAAAACAGCAACTCCCAAGAGCTTTAACATTGTAAAATCTGATACTCACTTAAAATTCAATAAGTGAAATTGAGACAGTAGGAAAAAAATATAGCTCTTTTTGTCCTTTTATATATTATTTTCACGCTAATGCCCCCTTATCCTTTTCCACAGAGTAGTCTGAGACCATAGCATGTCCTTTTTGATATATTATCTCTGACACCTGGGTCATATTTTCATTAATTAAACATGGCTTTGTAATAATTTCATACTGATAGAGACCATTTCACCACAGACTTTGGGCACACAAGATATGGCTTTGCCACATAACTTAATTAGAAAATGATAAATGCCTTAATAGTGTGTGCGTACATTTTCTAAAGGTCAGGGTCACCTCTGGTTTGTCTCATTTTAATTCAGCACGCATTTGTTAAAGATTTGAGAGTATGGAGGAGTTGCCTCCATTACTCTTTATTTATTTATTTATTTATTTATTTATTTTTGTGTGCGTGTGCCTTTCAGGTCCACTACCTCTTAAACCTGATATGTAGCCCTGATTGTGTGTGTGCATGTTCTTCTAAACTTCAGAAAGCAAGTATCGCTGCTCAGACTATCAATGTAAGAAAGCAACCTCGGGTCACCATTCATTCCAGAATACAAGAGCAATATGTGGCTAATTCAAGACCCCCTTTTTTTTTTCTTTTTTTTGCAGTGACATGCCCGCAGACAGTGCTTGTTTTGTGCAAATCAGTTTTACAGACTTTCTGAGGGCTTCTTTTTTTAAATTTATTTATGTTTGTTTGATTTCCTACAGAATGATGGGCGATACCCTGTTGCCCCACTACATGTCAATTTCCTGCTGATTTAAAAAGAAAAAAAGAGAAAATTTGAAGTTGCAGTCTGGTCCATTCATTAGCTGACCAGTCACAGGATAGGAGTTTGGTACAGAGCCCCAGAAGGGCCACAAGATACTACTTCGTTCCCACATTTTAATTAACTCGTTCGCACGTTTTTTAATTAACTCATGGCCGCAAGATAAGTCTGTGTGTGTGTGTGTGTGTGTGTATTGTGTGAGTATACAGAGAGAAAGGGGGTGACGACATGGACCAAGTGAACGTCACGTCCCTGAAACAGAGGAGAGAGAAAGAGCCTGCCAAATGCATGATTATAATCTCCACATTCATGCACCCTGCAAAGAAGAAAAGCAGGACTTTTGCCCATATGCCCAATCTTAGATTTCTAGTGTGGCTTCCTTTTTTTTATAACGCCTCTCAAAAAATCATGACCCACTTCACATAGTGGGGTTGCAGGGCCAGTTGTTATAGTGTGCAATAAAGCATGAAACAACAAGGCAAATATTGGACTTTGGGACCAACCTTGCTTGTCTGCAAAGCGATGTTGGGGAAACAAAGCAAAAAGGGGAAGTGTGGTCATCTGCTTGCCTGTCGGGTGACTGCAGAACATTCTGGCATTAATAGTTTGGCATTACTAGAGGACACGACTGACCGTCCACTCCATGAGTTTCCTTGGTCACTCAGCTCTATAACTGGAGCTAAATGGACTTACCATGGGTTATAGTCATGTGCATCTAAAAGTATTATAAAGAGCAGATTAGTCACGTTTTTAACTTTTCACAGAGGAGCAATAGAATGCTTCCTGACTGGAAACATGACAAACTGGCATGGGATGTCCAGGAGGTTCTCTGCAGAGGGTAACTAAAACAGCTCAGAAGATCATTGGTACCAACATACCGAGCATCAGTGATATCGGCGCAGAGCCCAAAGCCTACTAAAGGACAGTACCCGCCACAGCCTGTTGCCGTCATATAATCACGTATGTTTAACCTAACCCTGCAACAAGCTCAGCTGCTGCTCACTTGGTCAAAACTGAAAGGGGGGAAGAGTCTAGGGGCTTAACATGTACAGACTGATTACCTGGTTACTACTTTTATTCAACATGTTATTAATGATGCTTCACGTTTCATATAGATCCATCCTGTCTTCAGAATAATCACTTGTCCGTACTTTTTATTTATTTTTTTTATCTCCTTACCTCCACAAGTCGATGCACAAGTGCATTAGTTGCTGATCTGTGCACACAACAGGACACAGACATCCAAGTCAACAAAAACTGATTTGAACTACGACAGATGTTGAAATATTGCCACTGTTTCACTCTGGCCACCAGGGGGGGCCTACAGCCCCTTCAGCACCCCCCTTCCCGCACTAATGAGCCTGGCTCTCTCCAAAGGAAACAATATTCCCTGTACCAACACAAACCAGATATAAGTTGTTAATCATGTGAGCTTAGAGGCGTTGGAAGAGGGATTTTCACAGGCACACTCTGCACCCACGCGGTCAGTGCTTAAGTTGCTAGCTGCCTACAGATAAGTAATGCAAAGTCAGTACATTGGCTGTTTGGGGCAGATAAAGACACACACTCCCAAAAATAATCCGGTGGCCCAATATGTGCAAATAACTTGACGCTTAATGTCATTTTTTTTTTTTCTTTTTTCTTAAGTCTAGTACTATAATTTGGAATGGACCCTTTTCACATTGCTGTGCGAAACCGTTCCTTGTTTGCATATGGAAGGCCCTATTGTTTATAAAATCACACTTAGGAAATGGAGAAACGAAGAGCACGGAATTCTAACTGGACCAATAAGTACAAAATGTCCCCTTTCCCCAAAAGTTATAAAGGCAACTAACACTTCGAAAAAAGGGGCTGAACGGTCCACATAGCACTGTAGATGTATACGAACAATTTAAAAGCTTTATTTCAGAAGAAATATGCGTATATGTAACATTACACCAAAACTTTGTGTCATTCACGTAGGGGGTTTCTGTTTGGGTGTTAGCTGCAGAACTACACTGCAGTTACCTTTTTAGCTTGGGTCATCTTTTAAAGAAACGACATCTGTTTATGAAACCTCTACGTGACATTTACAAAGAAGTGTGAAATGTGTAGGTAGTGCGAGGTGAAGTCGGTGCTTTGTGTTCTGAACAGAGCAGTGACTCCAACCCATCCATCACTGTAAGGGATTGTTGTGCGCATTGACATTTTATATGCTGTGAAGGGAGCAAAGTGGGCTGCAGTTGCCTGTGATTCATTTGTTGTTGTTTTTTTTTCATTGGGATCCTGCAGAGGAGTGGAGGAGCCAGCGCTTTGTTTGAATGTCAGCAGCTGAGATAGAATGAGACTGCTGTGCCCACTGAGCTATGTACAGTATGCCCCCATGATTATGATGGATTGTCCACTGTGAGTGCACATTTATGAATGTTAAGAGCACCTTTTTTATTCTAAGTACATGTGCTGAAAGTCGGGCTGTCACGAAGAATACTGAAATTCTGAAGTAATTCAGTCTTACCCGTATGGAGGAGATGGATGAGAAGATTGAATTTAATACTTTAAAACTGTGCCCCACAGCTCAGGCGATAATCCATCTAATTCAACTCTCATGAAAGTTTATTTGGAACTTTCAGACAATCTCTTTCTAGTCGTGGCGTCATTCAGCCCAGACCTTAAACTGCTTGACCTCAAAGCACTTTCAGATATATAATTGCCTTTTAATGTATTACAAATTGTGGCACCACCAAATTCAGCATTAAAGCTGTTCGAGAGTGTGAATTGTTAACGAAAGAGGTGTTAATTGTGCTGTGGCCTTCCCATCAACTCACAGAAATGTCATCAGCTCTTCACGGTTTCCCTGCCCATTGTTTTATCATGGTATTTTATTGTTCTGAACAATTAAGAATTTCTTTTGTCGGTGATCAACACGTTGATATGAATTTCTGCTGCTCCTGCGCGTTGCCTTTGATGTGTGAACGACAGATTCATTATTTTGCTAGACTTGCCAACTGCTGTAGTGTTAAAACCTGTTTGGCTGAATTTCTCACCACAGAAATTCTAACAAACTTATTCCAATGCATGTAATCTTGTATACTTGTTACAAAGGGGTGGAATCATGGGACTGGTTATATTTTTACCCGAAATGCATACAGTAGGAGATAGGGGAAGATCAACATCTAAAATCTCTGTCTTCGGGGCGTGCACTTCTAACCACAAGATTTCCCTGCAGGACAGTCCCATAAGAAATTAATTTACGTCACAACTAAGGCCTATGTAGTTGAATTTGTGTGACATTGTACAAGAACAATGTCAAGACCAGTACCAATACAACAAGTGATGCTCAAACTTGGGTATCGTGCCAATTAGGTGCTTTGGGTACCCTTTTTTCTGTTTACATTTACATCACAGATTGTGTCTTTAGAAGGACTTTGACAACATCTTCCTGAGTGTAATGTATCCTTTCAGGCAGGTGATGATGATGATGATGATGATGATGAGAGAGAAATCGCTCATCTTGGCTTCCTAATCTTGGAAGAAGAAGCCTGGGAGAAAGAAGTGGCTTCAAAGGCATCTCACAAGGTTTACTGCTGACTCAGCCTCAGCAACAGCCTGGACGCATGCCACACAGAAGTTAAGGCCTCAGTCCTGCTTGTGTGAAGCTACTCTATACATCGATTAGAGCGGCATTTCTCACGTCGGCCAATATTTTCCCTAAAGCTCCCGTAGCGACTTTTTGGCTATTCCTATAGAAGCTTCACAGCGGTTACACATCTCCCTCGGAACCCACAGTGGGCTTACCTGTTAATTAACAACGTATATAAATATAACGAAGAGCTACAGTAGCTAGAGAGCATTGTTTTCGCTGTGGCTCTAAATCTACTCAGTGAAGTTATGACAATAATTTCCTTTTGAAAGGTTGGCTGCTGTGACAAAGTACATTTTATTGTCGTCAGCTTTAGTGTCCACCAAGAGAACTTCTTTTGGGGATTTGGAGGTGAGAAGAGCTGAGATAGAGCTTTGATTGAGAAGCGAGTTTTTCCAGAGGTCTGAACGGAACATGGTTACATAAATTGCTTCATCAGCACTTCAGTAACTTGGCAATTTTAGTAGAAAACGCTCATTCTGGACACAAAAGGAGGAATTAATTTAGTCAAAACCCATCAAATGGAGGGTTAGATATTTTTCACAATGATAAGATCTTTTCTTGCAACATTGAGTGCTGCTCTTGTACAGAGAAAAGGATGAAGAGACAAGGTTGAATTTGGTTGCTGATTAATGGAGTTAAAGTAAAATTAACATGGCAACCCGAATCCACTTCGAACCCCATAAACCATGCTAATCAACTCATTCAGTTAAATGTCTTTAGTGGAACATGTTACGACATCACTTAACATACTCTTCGCTGGCTTTTCAGACAAACTGTGAAATTATTTTAGGCTATTGATGTAGAAACGGATTTTTAACCCTGAACACTTTTACAGTATTAACTCCCTAAAATCATGACGCTACAGTTAAATGTGATGTCTCACACTTGCGATTTTTTGTGTAAAAGTACAATAAAATGTATGTTTATCTTCCTTGTTAGAATATTTGGGATGCAATATTTTCAGATACTGACACTGCTGCAGGATATGGAGCAAACTTGGAGAGTATGATACATTTCCTGGATACTCTGATGGCAACATGAGATGACATTTATCCTTCCCTGAAGTGTCACGGAACACCGCGAAAACTAGAAGAGAAAACAAAACAGTTTTGAGCACAAGCTCAAAAAAATAACATTCATATACTCGGTCAGTCATTTCTAATGCAGGGAAATACAGCGTGTTTGACATTTACCTATGGACATAGTTTAGTGCCTGTGTGCTTTACACAGGTAACTTGATATTGGTAATCATTACAGTGTTCGCTTGGTTGACAGGTGTACAATGACAGATGGGAGCATAAAGGTTCACAGTTTCCACCCGCTGTTCTCTCGCTTCTCTCAAACTTCCAGGTAGTAGTCATGTGACTTGCAATGAAAACCCGTTCTTCATAAATTCAACAACGGCAACATAACTTTAATATTACCCCAAATTACAGTAACCAAGATGTGTTATAATCACATAAAGAAACAACTTTATAAAAATTAAGAAAATACGCATGTAGGACTTCCGGTGTTGTCATGGAAACAAGTTTACACTGGTCTCAGCAGCCACAGCTACACAAACGAACCTTTGAAAAGCTGTATACAGCACCATTTTATTTTTTATTTTTTTTACCCCTGATTTGTGATGAAAAATGGTTTTTATGTCTGGAATGAGCAAAGGCACGTTTAGTATTTGAGTTTTAGCACCAATTTTAATAACACAAACTCCTAACACTGAGCCCGAAGATTGGTGTTGTTTGACTGCGTTGCACTGCCCTCAAAAGGGGTTTAAAAAAATTGGACTCCTGTCTTACAGTCAGATCTCGCTTCTTTTGTTTAAATAAACTTCGGCTCATAGTTATTAAAATCATTGCCCTAAAAAAAGAATCTCATTGTGTACTGAAACACTGATATAGTGGAGGCTACCTACAGCGATCTCAAGTTATTAACTTAATTAAACCTCGTAATCACGTTCAGTACTCTCAAAAACATGTCTAATTTGTCCTTATCTCACAAATAAGAAACCACAAACCATTGCGATCCTTTCCCATTTATCAACAAAATAGCCTAACTGAAAGATTTTAGGGCCCTATTTTAATTGCACAAGTGCATATAGCGGAGGGTCTTGGCTACACGAGACTGGGCGTCTCTCCAAGCGCACCTGCTATTGTGGTTCATGTATCTGCTGTAAGGGCTCGGTGACGTTGAATATCGATCAGAGGGCGTGGGGATTAGAGTGTAGCTTATTAGGCTACACTCTGAGCCAGTCACATCACTGGTCTCATAGCTCTGAAACTGCTGTGCCAATGACACATGGCGACAACAGCTCAACAAATGAAGAATGGGCTTCTCCAGGAAACCATGTTGTCGTCTGAATGGTGCAGAGCGGCTCAGTGTGAACACACAGCGCCTCAAGTCCGCAGCCAGAGGCCGTACGATGATGAGCGAAATAAGCTGCTTCACCAAACTATTTGTTGTATTATTTATATGATCACATCAATCAGATGCTATTTTGGTTTTACTTCTGCTGTAGCCTATTTCACGCTGTAAATATATCTTAGCATGTGACAGCAGCGTACAAAGCAGCGTATGATTTGTAAGGCGTTTCAAGAACAAAATGTGATTAAAGAAGCAGATTTTAAAAAAACAGTTGGAAAGGAGGCTGCGACGCATTGCTTCAGTAATCTGACGTCCCTCGCACAAACGGGCAGAATGTCGAGACAGACCCCTCTGATGTGTGTAGAGGTATACGAGGTTATTCTGTAGCAGCCTGGTGTCATTTGCGTGTAATTTAATCAAGGTAAACACCGTGGACGGCCGTGCTACACGTCCAATCAGAGGCTGCAGATTTATTAACATGTGCCCTGCTGCCCTCAGATGGCTGCAGGGATTTAATTAAGTGAAGGAGAAACTTCTCTTACAGTATCCAGCTGTGGAAACCAGAGCCAACTGTAACAATCTCTCCTAACTTACAGATAAGTGCAGACTGATTTAATGCTGCTCCTGCTTTGATCACATGAAGTGTTTTTTTTTTTGTTTTTTTTTCACAATGCTGATTTGAAGATATCTACTGGTTGGAGAGTGATTACTTAAAATGTTTTTTTTTTTTTTTACATTTTAAGCATTATTACCTTATTTCACTGCTTCTGCTCAAAGTATTTGGTTTGCTGTTGTTGGCATGATCATCAAAGCGGCAGCAGATTGACATTGTAAGTGTAAGACGCATTTTTTTTTTTTTTTGTTTTTCCATCAAAATACCAAGAACTTGCTAAATGAACCTCCCACTTGTGCAGCGCTCTGCTCTCCGCCGGGCACCAAAGCATCACACGGCGGGCAAAATAAGTTTCACGGTCAGGAAAATGCCACACGGTCGGAGCGCTGACTGCGCTGGTCATTGCTCCACCACAAAACTAATATGCTTCTGTCTGGATGATAGACTTTGTTCAGTAGACAAGTTTCACTCTCAAATATTGCCTCCTCCCATGAATGAGTGAACCCGGGCACACATTACCATGGAAACCGATATTATCTACACCATGCATAACCTTAGTTACTCAGCCATGTGTACACTTGCTAGGTGTCCTTACAATTGATGATGTAACCTGGCTGTCTTCTTTAGGTAGCTCATAATTAAGATCAGCGATTAATATTGTGGTGAATGCTGTTTGATTTAGTTTTTGGTTTTTTTTGAATCCTCAGGGGATGAATCCGTGCCATTTCGCTGGCTGCCATGGGCTACCTCTGTCCACTGCCTCTATTGTTAGTGTGGCCATTTTGCTTCGCCTTGTGGAGCCAAAGTACATAAACACCATTATCAGAGGAGCAGGATGGAGCGTGCTGCTGTCAAACAAACAATGGCCCTGTGGAATTACCTGCCATGACTCATACGTGTCAGGGAGCCGCTATCATCCTCATTCAACGTGCATTCTGGGAGCCCTCAGGATTTTGTTGTGTTTATTTGGCTTCTAAGTGATTGAGGAGTATCTGACTATTAATTAAGACAGTTGATTACTGTAATTTGTAATCATTCTCCCTATAATTTCTGCAGTGTGCAGCAGTGCACAGAGGGAGGTCCGTGAACCGTAACAATGTGCTTTAAAAAAACAGAACGTTTTATTTAATCTTGTGTGTATACACTTGGCCCGACCTTGAATACTATTTATTAATGCAAATTATTAATTGCTGCTATGCTGTTTTGTAAAAAGTAAAGTAAACTGAGATAATTACAGCAAATGTTTTGAACACACATTTTGCATCACTCTGCGGTCTTTGATCGCTGGTTACTCCTTGCATTCAACCTTTTTTTGGGGGAAAAAAAGTTCAGAGTGGCAGACTTTCACTCACATCACTATCAAACTGTTGCAGATTATCTGTGGATGTTGCTTCTAATCACAAGCACCAGCTGCCAGGTTGTATGAGGCTATTACCTAGTCAGACGGCCCTGCTCAATGGCTTGTTTTATACTGCTATCACTCAAGGTTATGCTGAACCTGATTTGTACTGTCATTACACGGGTTCTGTTGACATTTCAAATACTCTCAAGCTGAATCATTGCCTTTAGTATGCTTTATGAAATTGCCCTCCAGTGGACACAAACTGAAACAATAACTTGAGTGAAGATTACTCTGAGATATCCATCTTTATGTGTGATAGTGAAAGCTGCAAGATGTGTTCTTTAAAGAGACACATTCTGTAGAGTTTTAATCAGATCTTAGTCACAGTTCCCACCAAATGTCCTCACTGTTTCATCTGAAATGCTATATTAGTTTAACTGCTGTTACACTTTCTTGGCGAGAGTTTCCAGTTAAGCAATATGTCTTAGATGTCAGTATTTGGGTTTGAATTGCCCCGAAGATAATCAATTTGCCCGTCTTCAGTATTTATGAGCTTTCTCCCTGCAGTGACCCTCCAGACAGAAACCATGGAAGTGAGGTTACTGCCGCCCTCAGTTAGCAGGTCAATAATGTTGTCAATGATCTTCTTGGTATTTTGAGAAAAGCATCTCAACAGTTTTGCAAAGTTGACCTGAAAGTCATAGAGAAGTGAACCTATGTCTAATCCAAACTGCAGAAAATGAAAATCAGTCATAAATTTGAGGAGAATGTTTTTGACTCCTGAATCTTTTACTGTGTCTCATTGTTTTATCGGTGTTTTTGGTGGTGGGACCTTTTGTGGAGAGATTCATTAGGATTCTTCACAGACTCCTACCCTGAAGACGAGACATAATGCAATTTTGAATTGTACCTCAATAAATCCCCCACCGAGACTTAAAAACTCAAAAGGCTGTGTGATATAGGGAAGCTGAGAGAGGTTCCGCTTTCTGCAGATATCCACTAAATGACAACGTGCAGCAACAACAACCAATTCTTGTTTTGATTCCCTCACGAATCAACCTTTAAACAAATTGGAAAAGTTGATTGTCTCAGTCATCGGCTTCCCACAATTTAACCAGCTACCAGGACTTGAATGAGAAAAACAATGGATGGAAACATTTCTTGGGTAATTCACTACTTTGTCTTGTGCCAGTATAGTGGAGCACGATGACACTAAGAACTGCCCAATCAGAGATGAGTATGAAAATTACTAAACATGCCTGCAAGCTTAAGATCCATAAAAGGCAAGAGAGAGCCTGACACTTTTAATCCATGTGTGACCATGGCATAACATCTTTTAAAAAAATATCATTAGCTGTTTTAATGTTCAAGTAAACATCACTTATTTACTTTGCATAGGGCAAGGCAAAGGAAGCTCAATTTCATCCACAAGAAAAATGTTATGGGCCTATGTTTAGGATTTAAAAATGTCCGTCTTCAGCGACTACACAGAGATGATGGCCTGATCACAACCGACGGCACCAATTTACATTGGGAGTGTCTAATTTTCTACAAACAAAAACCTATGCCATCAGAATATAATATAATACATCAGGTGCATTAAAAATACTACTACTTCTATAATAATTAAAAGAAGAATAAATGGTAAATGGACTGCATTTATATAGCGCTTTTTTCCCCCACCTTAGCGGACCAAAGCGCAAAACAGTTTGCCTCTCATTCACCCATTCACACTCAACATTCACACACCGATGACGGCAGAGCTGCCATGCAAGGCGCTGGCCTGACCCATCGGGAGCAACTCGGGGGCTCAAGGACACTTCGACATGGGCCGACATGGGACATGTGTCCCGATGTATTCCCCATACAACAGTAAGGAGTTTCAAAGACTTTTACCTACTAAAACTTTAAATCATTACCATGTCTACGCTAATAAGAACACTTGGAAAGTAACAATGAAGTTAAGGAACAACCAAGTACTGTACAGGACTGTGTAGTGTTGGAGCTGAAATTCCTCTTACTGTAGCTGAAGGGTGTGGAAGTGTTAACTTAGTGCTGGGGTTGACTAGCTTGAAGGGAAATGTGTTTCTTTGTGTATTTCTCGCAGCAGTTGGAGGTGAATCTGTGTGTGTGTGTGTGTGTGTGTGCTGCGATGGAAGAGTGGAGCCGATGCTGCTGTTCCCTTTTTTTGCTCTGAGATTTGAGCTCCCAACCAGGCCAGTGTGCGCTCCCAGCGCTGCAGCGCTGAATGGGAAGCACCGGCAGCCACTCGCTGCGAGGTGCAGACCTGACAAGGCTGCGTTGACAGATAAGGCAGAGAAGCATTGGTCAACAACAGAGCTGCACAATACAAATGCTAATATCCAACTGTATGGCTGTCCCAAGATGTTTACTGCCGAGATTTGATTGAGTTCCGCCTCAAGATCCGAGCTGGCCAAATCAGATCCCCACTGCTTATCTGAAAGAGCCTTGCTGATGACTAAAATAGG
Organism: Coreoperca whiteheadi; assembly: GCA_011952105.1. Classification (NCBI taxonomy): domain Eukaryota; kingdom Metazoa; phylum Chordata; class Actinopteri; order Centrarchiformes; family Sinipercidae; genus Coreoperca; species Coreoperca whiteheadi. The sequence continues at coordinate 5,289,876 of CM022485.1, forward strand.
AAATGGTAATCACTATGGCCTTTTTCAGCACTGGATTTTCAAGTGCAAAGATGTCCTTCTGGGTCCATTTGGAGGAACTGGCTGTCCCTACGAGCCATTACTGGCTGTCCTCTGTTTTTAATGCATCTTTTGTGTCTACTAATGAGGAATGTACTCTTTAAATTCTGTCCCTGCCCTCTCTCTCTCTGACTTTTCAAACATTTTGAAGGTCACGTAAAGGGTTATCTTAATCAGTGAACCAAAAGTTTCTGTGGTTGTCCTAAGGGTTTCTATAAAGACCCCGTGTTAAATGGACAGTGTTCATCCGTGGACTGTCTGTCTACCATCTGCAGTTTGCCTGTCAGTTTTGAGCAAGTTCCTTTGAAAATGTAATATATTACTAGTTACTTTCATTTGAAAGTAATAGGTTACCTTACAGTATTACTGTCCAGGATTGCAACCTGTCTGTGTGGAGTTATGCGTCACTGATTACACTACTTTTGTGTAACTTGCACCAAAATAACTGCAGAAGTACGACTAGGCATTATAAAATTGAAGAGGGTAATGTTGTTTCATAGCGGTTAATCAAAGCACAGAAGCTCAAGTTTATTGCAGTTCATTCCATATCCAGTGGTGGAGCGCTATTGTATGGCCTAATGAAGGCTCTCCACCGGAGGGCAGATTGTTCGGGGATTGCAACTAGCAAGCAATATTTATTCTGGTATTTTATTTATCTTTATTTATTCACTTTGGATGAGTTCTTAAAAAACAAAAACCACTTAATTTCGGATGGCAACTTGTTACTTGGCATAGTAAATGTAATAATAGTACAGTAATCCTATAAGTAATATACTTACTGTTTTGTAACACGTTACCCCCAACACTGTTGCCCGTAAAGCCGGCTTGTTTCCATTTTCCTTTTCTGCTTGAACAAGGACAACATGCCCTGTGCACAGCATGAGACATTGTGAGCCATGTGGCGTGGGATTGGGAGTGCTTAACGTATCAAGAAGACGTTGGTTCTATGGTAGAGGAAGCTGTACAATTGCAAGAAGCAGTGCGTTTGTGTGTGTGTAAAATGTCCCTCACTTACTATTTGAGAGAGCAGTAATCCCTCTGAAACCTCCTGATGGGTGTGCAATTTTTGCTTCTGTCATATTAACTCATCACATTGCAGTTTGCTCTTTCAAAGGCATGTCAATACAATTTGGAATAAAACCAGCTGCACCAACACCACAGGAAAGTTTTCAAACACATAATTAAACATGATTGAATAGATCTCAAATCATGTTTGAGAACAGATGTGGTGCAATCGAAATACAGATATCAGATAAGGTATAATGTATTTTTTTTGTCATTCCTAACACTGGTATAGTACCAAGGTTTATATATATATATATATATATATATATACTACTACAGATGAGCATGCATTACCACAGTTTGTGAGTATTAAAATAGCAACTCACTGCATCATTTCAAGCTCTCATTAGAGTAATGGTAATGACTTGTATTGATTTCCACACAGCAGCACTGTTTCTGAGTGCTGCCCCAGGCTGTAAAAGTATCTCAAGAGTCTGCCGGCTTGACTTTTTGCATCTATAATAAACTCGTGCTCTCATTATTCGCAATACTTGCACCATAAATAAATATGCATTATCTGATTCAACAAATTTTGATGAAATCACACTAGTCATTTTGTCAATACTAATTTGGTCGCCTATTTAGAGCTGTAATGCAAGGAGTTCCTGATTTATTTAGTATGTCTCCATCTTTGGTGTGGAGCACCCTCTGCATGGAGTCTCTGCAGAAAACTTGGAATTTCCTGTCAATCAAATAATGTGGCCATGGACTGCAAGGAGGTCAAAGAGAGTAAGGAAGATTATATGGACACAGAATACATTAAAGCTGCTCTAATCAATTATTTTTACTTTAACAAATGGATAAAATGACTATCTGCAATGTCAAAGGAGCCACTTGTATTGATGAACACAAAGAGAATTATCACCTGACCTGCATTTCCCCTTAGCTAAATGGAGCTCTTTTAAATCATTGTTTGTTTTTCGTTTTATGACTCACAACTTTACGGTTTTGAATCATTTTCATGGCTCTCATCAGCGTCATTTTTAGATGCAGCAGAAAGCTGAAAACCCACTGTACACTACCTTCCCTGCACCAAGTAGCAGGCGGACAAAGTTTGCGACTAGCTGGTGAAAATTGTGACGCATTACTCAGTTCAAGAACCAGATAATTTGCTTAGGCTAAAAAACGAGTGAATATTGGACTTACATTTGTCAGGTGGACAGGTTCATGTCTACCCAATGTGTACATAACCCACAGTTTGCTAACACGTTATGTGGTGATAATATGTCAATGTTGTCTTTACAGCATGTTGTGCTGCCCCCAAGTGGCCAAAACAACAAAAAACCCACAAAACAAAAAGTCTATGAATGCATGTTAACATCAGTCATAGCTTCTGAAATATAACAGCATAAATCTGCCACATATTGATATCAGGCCCTTGTTTGCAAAATCTGGAAATATTTGTTAACATTTTTGATGTATGTACATATAGTTACAAAAGCGCACACACAGACCAGAAGACAAACATGGCAGGGGCTGGGTACTGACACTCCAAGCTGAAAGTCAGCTGTTGTTGAGCGTCTGTGGCCAACCATCGACATTGCTGGTGCTAGTTGGCCCTGGCTGGCAGTCACTCTGCCACTTGGGCATATGGAACTGGTGGCAATGGCAATCGGTGAGAGAGAGCTCTCTGGCTATTCAGGTTTCACCCATTTAGTGAATTTTCTCCTTAGGTTTTGCTTCTACATTGTCTATTCTTATAACGCAAACAAAAGACCACAGAATGGTGAAACATTTGAAAACATTTCAGTGCCAGCTGCAACTTTTTATCAGACCTATTTCTCAATTTGTATTCAAAGCATATACTGGAGTTAAAATATTGATGGAAAATGTTTGGCTAGTTTGTTTTAATGGCCCGTCAGTCTTTTGTTTTTTTTAAATTCTGAAAACAGACTGCTGACTAGATATATCTTCTCACACAAATGCAGAACATAAGCGTTTCCACCGCAGGAACTTTTGCCAAGGACTAGGAATCTTTGGAGGAACTCAATGCTATAATGCTAACTGTTGTCATGCTGTTCAGGTTGCTACCCTAGCAAAAAGCTTACGTTAGCTACATGCTAATGCCAACCGCTTATGGTGCAGAATCTTGGTGTTCGATATGGCAAGGGTTGGCTAAATCGATCGTACAAAATGATATCTTGTTAGTGGTGTCGCAGTGAGACACAACGTTTATTTTCTTCCACGTTGTTCAGATGAATCGGACAGGTACACTGAACTGCAGGCTGCAGAGACTAGTGTGTTTACTCCTGCGACCAGCAGCAGCAGCTCAACCCATGCCTCCTGCTGAACCACACAAACGCTGGATTTTGCACACTTATATTTCTGCAGATAAATAAATAGTGGAAGCAAATGGGTGTAATTTGCCTACTCTTCGCGGGTCTTTAGAAAATAAAAGTTCCAGGTAATTTGGGTGGAAACACAGCTATACGTACAATACATTTCAGCAGTCAGCATTGCATTTGTTGAAGCCTCTGCCGTCAGCTCAAGTTCAAATTCTAACAGAAGACGTGTTGCAATGGAAATTGTCAGCCTGTGTCTGCGCTAGTTTTATGTGGTCAGGTTGGTGTGTCAGGACTTTGTGTTATTGCAGTCTGTTTAGGAGGGGTTGAGACATTCCCACCATTATCTATAACCGGACGAGGTTTTCTTGTCACCAGCTTCACGCCATCATATTTTATGATCAGGTGCTTTGGCAAATTACTTCTAGAGGTTGCTGCTGTGGACAGGTGATTCTGACCTGGACACAGACTACATTTTATGATGATATTCCTACGTGACATAATTTCAGACTTTTATGTACTTTACTTTCTGTCTTTTTGCCAACAGTGAAGAGACCGTTGCACTCATACATGGTGTGACGGTGGTGGGGGTAGTATCCTTAATAGATTTCAACAGAGTATAGCATAATTCTATTGCAGTTTCTCTGTTTTCGCGCAGTGTTGGGACTCGACAGAGGAGTTCATTCATTTGTGATTCTAGCTGACCTTTCCTTAAAAGACTGCATTCTCTTTTGGCCCACAGTCCTGAGAGCCATTGAAGTGACTAGTCTGGCATGTGAACCCAAAGTCACAAAGTCATAGTCTTCAGCGACCATCTGCTTATTCTCTATTCTCCGGTCCACGCTGGACACTCAGACGTTGGGGGTCTGCCGGAGCAGACCTATCCACGGAGGACTGTGTTAAGGCTGCAACACAGAATCCTGCCTTCCTTCAGAACCCAAACTCTCTTCCATTCAAAGACTCTGTGTCGAGCATTACAAACTAACTCCTTTTAACTTGGCACGCTCAGCTTAAAGATAACACACACATACACGTCCAGTTTGGCCCTTTTAGTAGAGCCACACTCTGTGACCTACATGGCCTTACCGCCATTTTTACATTTCCCTCTTTGCAGCTACTGGTTAGCCTTACCGCCATTTGAGCTAGACTCCTTTTTTCTGACCAATACCTGTGTTGATGCTCGTGCACGCTAGACAGACAGAACATGCACATGTTCCCTTTTGGCGCGCACACACACACACACACACACGTTTTTTTTTGTTCGATGCCATTCTACATCCAAGCAGCCATCTTGGACGGACACACACACACGTATCACACCCCACCCCCTCTGTTCTGTAGTTTAGTGTGTACAGTTAGTCTTCAGTCAGTTGTGTGTTTTTGCTTATTTCTTTCTTATACATTCTTGTGTGCAATTACGCTGGTTTATTTAATGTTGCACAAGAGTGAGTCATTTGCCAACCACTTCTCTTCACCTGCCAGCTATTAACAGTGATTTTGGTTATAGTTATTAATTTAATTATTACTCTGATTGATAGTTTATTGTATTTTATGCGACTCAGTCAATTAATTGGCTATCATTTATCTTCATTAAGAAGAGTGGTGCCCGAGAACTTAGTTCATTAGTTATTATTTATGATTATCTTTGATAATCTTAATAGCCAAACCTAAATGATTGCACCTACACAGTTTGGTGCCCCTTTAGCCATTGCAAATCCCAACACCAGCCAGTTACTAGAATGTAATGGCTGAAAATGAAATAGTAGTGTGTTACAGTAAAAGTAATGTGATTACAATCCCACCACTGTTGTAATCAGTCAGTCAGTCAGTCATTTTCTACCGCTTGTTCCCGTTGGGGGTCACGGGTGACTGGAGCCTATCCCAGTGGTTTTGGGCCTTAGGCGGGGTACACCCTGGACAGTGGCCACCTCGCACTGTTGTAATGACTATCAAAACAACTCACAGGTTGTTACAGTGTAATACACACACTTTTTGACTCTAAGATTGTTGCACTGTGTTGCAGCTTGTTGTTTTGTTCATCATTACTGCAGACAGCGGTATTTTGGCTGTGCTCAGTGGGCACCCATGGGGGTGGTGGGTTAAACCCAACTTCTCCCTGTATGGATAATTATCCCCTCTGCTTGTTATGCTTCAGGCCTCAATCATATGGCTAGCTGAAATGGAACAGAGAGCAAACATTTAGCCTCACAACGTAAACATCAAGCCTCTCGTGTTTGGTTGGAGTGTCATGGTCCATCTCAAGCAGAGGTTTCACTGAGCTGGAACAATAGACACGGCATATAAACACTGGGACATGCTGCCCTCCAACATCATCGTCCAGCACTTTATGCATGCTTTTCCCGACATTAAAATACAGTCAAATCCTATGAAATATGTCAATAGATTTCTTTAAAAATTTATATTTTCTTATTTTATTGTGAGTGTACACATTTCAGTGGTGTGCCAAGCTTGGCACATTTTATATTACATTTTATATACTAGTGAAAACAGTGTAAAATCACTCTGAGTATCATTAGGCCTTGACTGAAAACGTCTGTTAAACAAAATATGATTGCATTAACTAGAACTGTATAAACTTAAATACAGTTTTGAAGACGAATTTAGACTTCTTGGCTTCAAATTCTAGACTTCAAAGGATTGTCGGGAGCCAGTTATTTGGCCTTTTGAAAAAATGCGTACTCTTTCAGAGTAAAGGTACTTGATGCAGAAACACTGAAATACAATCGTGTGTTGACATAAAAACGTCTTTTCGGTTTCCAGCCGCACCACTGCTGCCTCTGCACACCTGCATCTGCCCACCTGTCAGCCTCTGTGAATCAGGGCTCCCCCAAAATCACAAATTCCAAAGTAACCCTTGGCAATAAGACTTTTTTTTTTTTTTTTATTGTCCTATTCCACAAAATGACCACAATACATCAACAGGGGTGGAAGGGATTGCTGATCAATCCTAGTGAATCAAAGCTCGCTCCCTCTAAGGCTACCCTTTGTTGTTGTTTTTTTTTTCTTTTCTGAAAGAAATTCTTTGACTTAGCGATTGGAAGACAGTGCTACAAGTTATTGAGCTTAAAAATAAAGGTTCTTCAGCCTCAAAAGGACACATGAGTGTTATTATGACAATAAAAACAGTTATGACAAAAACTGAAGAAGAAGCAGGTGATTAAATTCAGGCTGAGTAAGAGTCAGTATACGCCAAAATGACCAACCTGTTCTGTGGCAAGCAGAGGACCCTTCAGTGAATTATGCTATGAGAGAATCTTTTCAACGCATGGTAGATTGTGTTTAAGTGCTGGTTACTATGGGAAAGTTCGCTATGTGACTGTCTATGAAAAAACTGACATAATGTTCCTCAATATAATAAAGGGCAATAGGGTATGTGGAGAAATACATTCTTTGTTACGCCTGGCTCAAGACGCAACAAGGAGGGAGACGACAACGGAGATAACGTGCTCCAAAAGAAATGGTTTATTGACACAACCCAAAACAACCTCATATTAATATTTACATAAAATAAGATATGGGGTGTGAGATCAGTATCAGTGTTGTAATGCAGGCGATGGGATGCAATGAAAGCGATGTGTGTGCGAATTGAGTGTAATGCAGGAAACAAAAAGACAAGAACTCAAATGGGCATGGAGGGATATGGCAGCCGGTCAAACACCGGCCGACCCAGCAGGAGCGCCCAGGCAGGTGAAGCAGGAGAGGCCGTGCACGCATTGGTGGCCCGCTTTTATACGCCATCCCCTGGCAGCGCAATCAGGTGTGCAGTAAAGGCGGGGCAAGGCGTGGCAGCGGCGGATTCCTAAACAAAGGAAGAAGCGGCAGCGAAGGGCAACAGCGCCCTCCCAAAAGGGCTTGGCCCCGTAACATTTATCAGTATGGGATTTACTTGCATGAGGTACTTCGTGAATTCAACTGGCAAGTAGTTCAGATCGTAGCACAACTGTAGTATATTAGAAGCTGCATTAACACATTGTTTTGGCCAGTATGTAGCAGAAGAACCAACACACAAGCTGACAGACACATAACCCCAACAATAGCACCTTTTTTAGAGCTCATATGGCTAATGTGTTATCAAACACATGCCGAAAACATATCTCATAAAGCAATATTAGTATTCATTTGGAGTCGTGTTTGTGTCCAGAAAAATATCTGCCTGTTTAGAAGCCAGATGTTCAAATTTTTTTTTTTTTGCCAGCTAGTTGCTAACTTCTGTCTGTCTGTCTGTCTGTCTGCGGGTCTGCCATTTGGTGCTGGTAAGAAATTGTTTGCTAAAAAATTCCTAAGATTTAAACTGACAGTTTCAGTAGGTACAAAAAATGTCTCTACGCAGAAAAACGCTAAGATTCTACAGCCATGCTAGCAACATGTGAAGCTGTGCTTGAGCAAACGCAGTTCTTTGAGCTGAATGCTAACAAATGCTCACATTGCAAACACTCATATGTTTAGCAGGTATAATGTTTACCATGTTCACCATCTTTGTGTAGTGTATTAGCATGCACATATTTGCTAATTAACACTAAACACAAAGTACAGCTGAGGCTGCTGCTAGTATAAAAATGACAGTAACTGCAGTCATCTATCCCACCATTGAGCTATAGGAAGCTCCTACAGCTGTGGGAGGGGTCTTTTGACTGCATGACCAGTACTGAGATGTCATTACAATGAGTTTTATCAATCAGAGAGGACAAACTTTGATTTTCAACCAACACGTTTGGTCTATCGTGAAGAAAAGTTGTTGATAATCAGTGTCCTCTGTGTTCTAGCAAATAGCCTGAATCCCATGGCTACTGCCCACAAAATGCTGACGAAAGAAGCACTATGCCATCAATAATAGCAGTGATTGTATCCCTTTCCTTCTTTCCTCTTTATCTTTTCTGTTCGTTGTCCTCAGTAAGAGCAATCTGATAAGATAAAGTCCATCTCCTCAACAATGTTGACACAAACTTATTTCCTTAAGGTCATCCCGGGCCTATGGAGACAAACGGTCTTTGTTATTATTTTTTGTGGTTTGCTGATGCCAATGTTTTAACACAATGAATTATGCTGCAAAAGGTCTTTGAAAACCTTGTGCTTGTGACGGTAGCAGTTTGCTTTAACTTGAATCCGCAGGAGACTGTTTTGTGTTTTATCTGGAACAACGAAGCAGGTCCAAATGAGGCTGCAAGCTTGGTGGGGGGACCTCCTGTGATCAATAATGTGTCTGCTTGGTCTGGTGAGAGATTTAAGGAGAAAGGAACACTCTGCCTCTGCTGGGAGGTGTTTAATCCCCTGAGATGTACTATCAAAGTCAAAAGACTTTTATATAATACTGCAGGACCTTTAAGTTTTTTTTGTTGCGGCGGAGGCAGCGCTGTCACTGTCGTCAGGTTGAAAGGGGGAAACCATTTTAGTGTCTCACAGTGGAACAAACAATTATAATTTAATTGATAAATACAGTGCGGTCTTACATTTTGGGGGATGTACAAAGCGAGAAAGAAACAGGTGTTCCCAGTCTGGTGTGGAAGAACTTGACTGGCCAGCACAGAGCCCCGACCTCAACCACATTGAAAAACCTTGGGATGAACTGGAACAGTGACTGGGGGCCAGGCCTTATCACCCAACATCAGTGTCTCACCTATCTAATGCTCTTGTGGCTGAATGGCAGCAATTTCCTGCAGCCAGGTTACAAATTCTTTTGGAAAGTGTTCCCAGAGGAGGGTGTTATAGCAGTGCGACATTTCAGTACACACATCTGTCGTGTAATGTGTGTCCACATACCTTTGGTCCAGTAGTGTATTATTCTACATTGCACTTATGCGAGCATTTACCATGTGCACTGGCCATTTGCCGATCGCACGAAAGGCCTACAAGCATTGAGTGATTCTGCTTGATTTTTTGACATTTTTTCAATTCATGATGTTGAGTACATTTCATTAGACAGAGATATAGTCACACAAAGTACTACCAGTAGTTATATCCATAGCAGCCTGCAATATTTATCCCAATTTCTGTTCCCAGTCTTGGTTAATTTGGAAGAAAGCGCCAGCCCCTCGAGGGTCACTGACGGCCCCTCTCTCCCTGTGCTCTCACAGGACAGCACCAGGCCAAACTAAGTCTGACGTTCAGTCCAGAACACAGAAGGGACAGCGAGCTGGGCCCCTGCCATTACACCTGCCCTTATCTCTCTCTCTCTCTGGTTTCTGAATTGGAAAAGTTGGCCAGCTGCTAAATTTGATAACATTTTCCCCAAGTCACGAAAGAGTGTTTTTACATTTGCTTGAAGCACTGAATGTGTTCGCTACCAAAGAATTGATTGCATAGCTGGCAGTAGAAATTCATTTTTTGAGCAACAGTATAAAAGTGACTTTAGATGTCCTGACACGTTGTTGGTACAATATCTGTCCACTGCAGCCCGCCAGAAACTTCAAATCTGCTGTTGTTTCTGTGTGTGTGTGTGTGTGTGTGTGGCAATCAGGATGTGACCAGCTTATGTCTAACATGAGCTGACAGCAGGTCAGTAAAAGCAATCTTCGAATCTTCCCTCCTTTTTTTTTTTTTTTCTTTGTGTGCAATTTTCGCTTTCAAAACAGACCGACAACGCATTGCAATGCTATATCATCTGCAGAATAATATGGATCTCACCTGTAAAGAGTATCTTGTGTAACTGTGCAAAGGTGATCAAAACACTTGCCACAACTATTTCTGAAGTAGGACATCATTGGAAGAGAGACAGAGTACGTCTCTGTCCTCCTTTCCATTGCTGAATTTTTAGATGTTAAAGTGGCAATTAAGATCTCATGTTTAATACTATAAAGTCACAGAATTCTGGGGGCAGCAAAACAAACTATTGTAGTTTTAATTAAGAAGTCAGGCAATAATTGGCCTTTTTCCTTCATTCTGTGAGCAACCGTGTTCTGATATGTTTTTGTTTTTTATGCTGCACAAGACATGAGTCTGAACAGCAGGGCGAGGTGGAAGCAGTTGGAGGTGTGCAGCCTGTCGCCTGCAGCTCTTCATCTAACAGCTTAGTATGGCTGCTCCTTGTTCCATTACTCCCTGCAAAGATTTCAGAAATGAGCCGCTGTCAAAAAATGCCTCAAATGACTGTTATCTTTTTTTGGTAGACGCATTTTTGATTAACGATAGCGGTCACTGTCAAGATCACTGACACACTGCATTTACCGTGACTATTTCGTAATGAAAGTCAACCCGTGTTTCGCCATGCTTTTCATGCCATGCTTTTTAAAGCTGCAGCGGTAACTTAATACAGCATTTTTCCCGGGAATGTCGCCACAGACCCAGTTCGTAATACTGCAAACGCAAGGACTTTCATATAATTTGCTCAGTCACCATTGTGTTAACTCATTCGGTGACAGTGACTTAACAGACATTTATTTAAATGAAAACCTTCGAGATTGCTACCTTCAATTCTTCTTTTTGACAACATGCTAAACATTACCACGTTCCAACATGTTACTTACACGGTGAATGTTAGTGTTAGTTAACGTGCTAAACGTTATATGACAACATTTGCGTGCTTACATTCTTCGAAACCAACTTCTGTGACGGCTGATGTGTCAAATGCTTTTAGTATAATGGATCTGAAAAATGGGACTGACGCACCGACCTGCAAGCCGAGTTTGGAGACCTAATGTGCTGTGTTTCCATAATTTGCACTGTCCTTAAAGAAATCCTTGAATACTTTTAAAAATGCACTTAAATATGAGCATTTCAGGTCAAATTTTGTTTTTTGATTGCGTTTTTGCTTGTGGCTTGTAGACAATGTTAAATAAGATTTGAAGTGCTACGCTGGAATAAGCAAAAAAAAGGCTAGCACACAGGACTTCAGCTTGATTTGAAATGAGCATGGATTTTTCAGTTAGCTAGAATCATGTTAGCCTAGATAAATTACACCTGATGTGTAGATTGTTAAAATTTCCGACTTTGGCTACTCTGAGTATTAGTACTGTCGCACATTTTGCAAAAAGTGTGGCACATTTGGCAACTTTATATTGATAATACTTAGAACATAAAGGCCAAAACGGCTTTTATACTCCAAATACTGACACAAGCACAAGGGCAGACTGCAGAGAAGCAAGTGGTTCTGTCCATATTACAAGTGGTACATCCTCCCCACTTGTGCAGTCGACACTTGTAGACACGCACAGTCCGTGCCCCTGAACTTTGGGCGGTGTGAGGACGACCGCACAAATGTCCATGTGAAAACCCCATGGACACGAGCAGATGATGCCGTTTACATCATGCACAGTTATGCAGATGCTATCATTCCTTCAGAAAGTTCTACGTCAGGAGCAGGAACGTTTTGGGGTTCAGGAACTATGGCCCAGGAACCAAACTTCATGAGCTTCTGCAGTTGAAATGCAGGCAAAGTACATGCGATTTTAAAAGAGCATTATTTTTGAGAGTACAGGTATACAGACCAGTGGTGGCAGGGACAGCTTTTGTATTACTTTGTAGTTTGTAGAGTATTTAATTAGTTAACGTCTTTGGCAGAAACTGCCAGGCTCGATGCACAGGTATTCTATTCTCACCATCCTCTGGACAGCTTTCACACATCATCCAAGGAGGGTGATAATGAGGATGAATTTCAATTCCACGATAGGTCCTTTTTTAAAGAAAGCCTCACGCTAGCATTTTGAAATATTCAGCAGCTGAAAATTAATCTAACAGATAATGAGTTGTTAATCACAGCAGCTCTGGGTGTTCAATCTATCCACAGTGAAGAGACTGTTCACCTGCAGTTCCCCAGATAAGAGAGGCTTCTTACAATGGCTTTTTTCAGCTGTGGGTGAGTAGCTTATTCTCTATCCTTCCTCTGAGAAGGCTGGTGCTCATAGGGAACAGACCGGACTCCAGGTACAGTATATCATTTGGCGTTTTCTTTGCTACCAGTCTTTTCTATTAATCTACATCTTTTTTCTTTTTTTTTCAATCATTCTCAAAATAAATTCATCCGACAAGTAACTGTGTTGTATCAGTATTTTGCTTCCCAAAAACCCCCAATCGATCTTATTAAAGGAGTCCCAGTTATTTAAGATAACAAGGCAGGAAATGCCTGCCATGAGTGACAGTTGATTTTTCTAGTGTGATCTGTGGGATGGCAGGGTCTTATCAGGAAGCTGCCATTCCCAATGAGGAAGCACCGCTCCTTTTTAATTATGCTTAATCCAGGGGAAATGTAGCCAGTCATATCGCACATGTCACATTAGGCAACTAAATACGCTTGTCCTTTAAACAGGAGACACAGTGAGATAGTTGTCAGACATTGCTCGTTTTGGAATCCAAGGGTGTGTTTCTTTTCAAAACACTCAGCGGTCCCCAGGTTTACCAGAGTCTGATTCAGCGTGGACGGAGAGGGACAAAAACCCATTTTCAGAGACCTGGGTAGCAAGAAGGGAAGAGGGGAAATGTACATGAGAAAGGAAAGGGACATTTATCTTTTCATGCAGTGCAGGCAATGTGGAGAGAGATGCACCATTGAGTGGTTAATGGTAGAGAGGTGACATAACTCAGTGCTATGACACTTTATAAGGAAATTATGAAAAGAAAAAATGACCAATGATCTTTGAATTCAAACGACGACAGACAGGTCCATAAATAGATTTCCTTCTCCCAAGGTTAAAGGATATTTTGGGTTTATGACATCTTGGATTGTCTTTTTTTTTTTTTTGTAAGAACGTGAGCAGTCAGATAATCAGACAGGTTGTAAACAAGCCATCATTTTAGCCAGACTTCTTTATGTAGAGGGGAAACCAAGAACACCCAAAATGTTGGCAGTAATCTCTCCTTTGCACAGGAAAACTCAGTACTCATGAAACTATGTTAAGTACAGAAGGTCAGTGTTGAACAAAGAGGTCGACCTGTAAACTGGGTAATAATGTTTCCATTGAGTTCATTCGTAGCCTTGGAAACAGCAGTTTGGCAAATAAAATCTTAAGTCAAGGTCGCCTCACTGGACTTTTATTAAGATTATTATGATTGCTTTTTTATTATTATTTAGATGTCAGAGGAACTGTGTTGTGGCTTGAGTTTTGCATTTCAGGTTTCTCACATACATGCATACATACATACTCACTCACTCACTCAC